>CM040765.1:7994209-8202685 GCA_022829145.1 Albula goreensis
ACAGATTGTGCAAACTCAGTTAGGCGAGCTGTGCGCCGTGTGGAAAAGTGGACATGCAGGTATTTCCACAGAAAGATAAAGAGTCTTGCATAATTCTTGCATGGCACCAAGGCAGAGACTTTCATTTGATTCTCAGACAATGCATAGCTTTTGCATTGCACTGAACACGAGGATTTACCAAGATGCAAATTTATCTATAAATGAAGGATATGCAAATATCAAGGTCTGTAAAAGAAAAACACATTCAAACTGAAAAAGAGAGAAACAATATAACAACTTTTACTCTCCACAATATATAAGAATGTATGCTAAAACAACAGATGCTTTGTTTTGATAGCTAATTTGTGATGGGGTCTACAGAAGGTAGCACACTTCAAAGGCAAACATTTTCTCATAGTAAATAAATGGCCGTGGTGTGTGATAATACAGAGCTAAGATCAGTAACTTCCACAGAGATTACTCTGAAAGATTTCCTTATACACTAGTACACTCTTGTGGTCACAACTGGAATTGCAGGCAAATGTATTGAGGGCATTCCACTGCCCATGAAGGTACAGTCAAGCTTCCCTGACTATGCAAATAGAGATAGTGCTGGGTGTTGCTCAAACGGTTTTTATTCCTTAGCTTCGAGTTAATTATTAACTGAATATTAACTTGCATTTAACATAATCTGACAGTTACTCTCCTGCTGTGGAGAATGTGACCTATTGATTTGTCAGTAATTGACAGCTGATAGTAACTCCACCCACTTCAGGGTTCATGAAAACTCACTCTATCCCCCAGCCCTGTGGAGTTCCAGGACCTCTCTTGATCTCTCCTGCCTTAAACACATACAGTATCATTCTATTTCTTACATCATATGAATTAAACAGTGATCTATAATGTCAACACTTGAACCTAACACAACAAAACACTATTTTTTCTATTTTTGCGATTGCCTCCATCCTACCACCTGCCTTTCTGACCAGCTTTACCACAGAGTTATTTCACTACTACCACTGCCATTCAGAGAATGCTCTGTGTGTGTAGAGAGAGAGAGTACATTCAGTTACAAAGAGAAAAAGAGGAACACGGGTGTGGTTAGTGAGAGTGAGTCAGTGTATGTGGGGTGGGGGGGGTGGGGGTGGTAGAGAATGTCAGTGACAAAGAATGGGTGGGTGTGTAGAGAGGTGTTACAGAGATTATGTGGTCTGTGAGAGAGGATGTGGGTGTGTGTGCATGTGTGTATGTGTGCGCTTGTGTATATGCACTCCTGTGTATGTGTGTTTAAATGTGTGTGTATGTGTGTGCGTGTATGTATGTCTAGGAACGTGTGTGTGTGTGTGTGTGTGTGTGTGTGTGTGTCTGCATGTCTGTGTCTGTTGATGTGTGTCTGTGTGCATTTCTGTGTGTGTGTTTGTGTGTGTATGTGCATGAGAGTGTGTATCTGTGTGTGTATGAGTGTGTGCTGTGCAGCGGCTCAATGGTCAGTGGCAGAGTGTGAGTGTGTCAGTGCGCAGACTCCAGGTTTTCAGCTCCCTGTCGCCAGCTGGATGCCCCCACCTCCCCATTGAGAGCACTGATGCTTCCCTCCCTCTCTGCACCCCCCACCCCCACCCCCACCCCCGCCCCGTGTGTTCTCTCTGTATCTCTGTCTCTCCCTGTCTTTGCATATGTATTTTACACTTTATCTCCCCATCTGTCTGTCTTTTGCCTCCAAATTACTCCAGTTCAGTTCAGTTCAGAAACATTCATAGAGTCAAGGCAGAATACAACAAACACCACAAAACAACAAAAAAAATAGTTATTTCAACTACAAATATCAAACATGCATTTAAAAAGACAGGTGAAAAACAAATGAGCGGAAAATGCGGTGCACTCACTCACTCACTCACTCACTCACTCACTCACTCACTCACTCACTCACTCACTCACTCACTCACTCACTCACTCACTCGTCTTTGTCTGCATCAATTGCATGAAATGTTAAGTTCAAAGAGGTCTCAGTCCTTAATTGTTATTTTATATTTGTTATTTATTATCTGTGCTGACAGAACAGTAAACCATAAAGACTCAGAGAAGTTCAGCTCTTCCATCTTCAGGAAAAACAGGTGCACTGTTTATCATAGTCCAGGCTAAATAAAGCACTCACCAGGATGGCATATGTCATGTTAGCCCTTGCTAACTATGCTAATCTTGGTAAAAACAAACCTCTGAACTATGTAAACGTCATGAAAGGTCATTTAAGTCATGTTGTTCATAACTTAACATGTACATATAAGACATCTGTGGCAACTGCCAACATCAATTAGACAACTAGTAAGACACCTCCTCCGCTAATCCGTTCCAGCCCCCGAAATGACATTCACAAGAGCCCCAAAACACATCCTGAATCTTCATCCCATTCCTTACTCTCCGTGACCCTGCCAGAATGACCCATATGACCCCCTGACCTACGATAAATCTTATCTCATCTGATCCCAGTTAACACTGGCCAAGGGGGTTTCCCTCATAAGTCTTCCAAAGAACATGCATATCCTTCTGGCAGCTAGTAACCACTTCCGCAAACACTTCCATGAGCAAGTGATGCACATGAGAAGTCTGGCAGGACCCACGGTATTAATGACCCCAGTGACCTCATAGTTAGATGATGATGGAGAGGAAGAACGAGGAGAGGAGTGCTGACTTCAGGCATGGTCAGAGTTTGAGAACCTCTTTCTCTCTGATGCCAGTCCCTCAGTGTGCTCTAGTGTTTATTTAATACACTCCATTCAGGAGAAACACAGAAGACTTTGGTGTGGATTCTTGTGGTTCTTATTGACATTCCATCAACATTATATATCTAGTGGTTTTGTGCAAAATACAGTTTAGCCAAACTTTCTTATTACTTGTCTTATTGTACAGATGCTTGCATGGTCCTTTCCCAGGACCGTGCCCGCATGTTTGACACCCCTGCCCAGCCTCATGGAGTAGAGTACAGGGCCACCCGAGACACACCTGCTGACATGGAGTTGTGACAGACACAAACACTGTGCTCTGCCCAGGTAACTACAACCCTTTAACCTGAATTTAACCTCAAACGAGACTTAGACTGCTCAGCGTTTTGCCCCAGATGCTGAGCAACAGTGAGGTTAGCATGGTGTGTAAGGATTTCTCCTCCGACTGCCAGGAGGTTTTCTAGCTATGTGTCTCTTCTGTCTCACACTTATCACACCCTCTTCTTAAAATAGCATTTACCAGTTTTTTTCTCTCAGAAGATGTATATTTTAATGCAAAAGTTCCTTTTTTTAAAACTGCGAGCGTCACACCCATGAGAATGCGTAGCCCAGCACATTAAGCGTTTAGATGTACTATTTATACGACTTTTAGTGGTTTAATGCGTTCCTCGATTACAAAATGCTTTAATATTTAATCGGCTGGATATATTTGCATGCAGCGGGAAACCGGAGACATAGGTGAGCAGTAACCCCAACGAGTGTGACTATGTGTGTGTGTAACTTCAGTTCAAAGAGGGTCAATGCATCACATTAGATACGCTTACTGAAAGAGTACTTCGAGTAATCTGATTCTGTGTTTCACAGGTAAAACGTTTCTTAACCCGCTTAAACTGCTTTTAGTTGTGTGGATGTAAACAACAACAAGGGCTGGCAATATCCGGAAATAATGGATTATGAAGATGTAAATAAAAGAACGTCATAAGAAGAAATTATACTCTAAATTAACATTATTAACAAATTGTTTATTCGTTTTAAGTACCGTTTTTATTTCATTATCATCATATGTAACCTATTTACACCATACTGGAGTATGTAGATCTATGGGGCGTGAATGCGTAACAGAAGGTCCGGACAATTAGTTTAAGTTTGTTTGGTCTGACCATAAGCCTGACCTCTAGCTCCAATGGAATTAGCTCCTGGCAAGTTAAGCCTGTACCGATCGAGGAGTGGACAGTACACGGTAACTCCTCTACCAGGTCTTCCTACTCGTGTCTCTTCTCACCCATTGGACTTACTACCCCTCACGGGAAAGATGGCAAAAAGAGCACCCTCGGGCGCGGGTAAGTGGGTCACCTTCCTCTCCGGGATTTGTTGGCGTGATTAATATGTCACTGCAATTCGTTTTTTTTTCGTGTCAGTGTGCTTGAATTATCTGACAGTTATCGAAGGGCTGTTGAGAAAGTGCATGGTGTAACAAGCGCCAAACTTTGGGTAACAGCTCCTGCAAGACAATCATTTGAGTTGAACAGTAACAACGCAGAATTGTTACTATCTAAATACCCTAAATAATGTTGTGGGCACACGTTTTAATATTTCTCATGCTTGAAGGCAAATTTTGTGTTTCCTCTTTAGATTTTTTAAATAGAATATTGTTTCAGTCATCTCATGAGAAAATGAAAATGAGACCCCCACCACACACACACACACACACACACACACACACACACACACACACACCTTTTCGTGATGGGTAGAATGAAGACGCGCGATCGGCTAGAAAGGATAGACTTCTTTGTTTACTATGACGAGCACATGATCTAAGTGGCCGTTTGAGCTGTTTAGCGCTGAGGCACGCCTCAAGTCAAGCTGAACATTTTATTCTTGTTGAACAGAAAATGAAATATGTAACCACCATTACGTAGCTTTGAAACTATCCTTTATGAAATATGAATGTGTTGAGTTTTAAACCACAAACACTTGACATAAATCATGAAAGCACTTGCTTGTGAATGTTCCAGATTTTTCTGTGTCTGTCCAAGGTGCTGATCTGGTGGGATGTGGATTCCCTTCTTCTTATCTTACTAAATAACCCCTGGTCAAATTTGGACTACTCTGCTAACATTAAGATGTTAAATCAATATACACACTACTTGTCAATAATCTGAATTTGTGTCACTGCAGAAACAGCATATGATGGTCCGGATCGACCCAGGGTGACCACTGCCATGAGCGAATCTTCCTCGATCTACAGTGACAAGTTCCTCAGTTTGCCCCCTGGGCCTTCTGAAGTGGACCTGGACATGATCAATGGTGTGTTCGGCCCATCGGACTACCTGGAAGAACGTTCAGAAACTGTAGGTGTGCAAGGCCACATATGTCACCTGTGACTGGGAGTGAGAGTAGGGAGAGAGTTCTGTCAATGCTGCCAATAGTTTTTGAATCCCTTATGTCAACTAATTAAATTTGATTTTGTAGATAAGGGTGCTATCTGTTACTTGTGTTTTTTGAATTATTGAAAAATTTATTTGAAGAAGAATTTCCTTAATGCAATGAAACAAACATAATTTAAATTGGGATGGAAAGTATGCCATCTGCCAAGCTATAGGGCATATGTCCACCCTATATCAATGGAGTACTGAACGTTGGTCTCTTCCAAGGGTGTCCTACATAATCACTACATCACAATGGCCACAGGCATTCAAGTATCCTGGCTTCCTGACAAAATTATATGAACAAATGTTTGGCACCATGCTTGTTTAGAGTCTATGAAACATGAAATGTTGGTTAAGGTATATTTGTAACTTTTTACAATAATCATTAATAGTTATTTTTATCAACAATTTGGCAACTTGAATTTAAAATAATGTGTATTCACTGACACAGGTCAAAAGTGCAAGCTTTATTAATGTTTTTAATGTAAACGTTTTTGATGAGATTTAATACATAAAACGATTAACGTGTTAAATATAACTGAAGACGCAGAAACGCCACAAAAATAGTCACAAAAACATGTGCAATGAGAATGTTAAACAATCATTGGCTTGGCTGAACGGATTGCAAACGGGATGCTTTGTTCTGAGGACAGCCTCGAGCCCGCCTTAAACACCTGATGAAACCTCGCAGGTGATTCTCGGTTCTGGAATTAGGCAGAGACGAATCACGAGCGAAGTTTCTATGGCGATACGTGGCTGTGCCCGTGCCAAGGAGCACAGTTCCTCAACAACTGTCAGCACAGCGCGGCGCCAAACTCGGGCGAACAGATGGATTTCATGCATTGTGAAGCACAGAAAGCTGGTGTTGATTGAGAGATGGATTGTTCCTCTTCCTCGAGGTGAATGGAATATCCGCGCACGCTGAGAGTGCACGGGTTACTGTATGTGTGCGACAGCCGAAGACGGTCGTACTAATTTTCGTTACGATTTGTGTTTGTGTTTGTTTTAAAGAGGAATACTATGCCGCAGCCATCAAGCAATGACAAACTACCTGTGAGTACCGTACGTTTTTTAATACTGATAACAGCACATTTCAAATACCTATTTACACTCAAACGTAACGTAGGTGCAAACTTGGTAAATTATGATTGTGAAAATTCGACAGACTCCACAGACCTGCACTTTACAACGAATAGTTCTTTATGTACTGGCTGTAACCGAGTTTTGAAAAGCAGATGCTCATTCATTATTTTTAAGCACAATTAGTACTGACAGAGATAAAGTAG
Source organism: Albula goreensis (assembly GCA_022829145.1). Taxonomy (NCBI): domain Eukaryota; kingdom Metazoa; phylum Chordata; class Actinopteri; order Albuliformes; family Albulidae; genus Albula; species Albula goreensis. The sequence goes on from CM040765.1 coordinate 8,000,624, forward strand.
TCTAAAGCGTAATAGTTAACCTTATATTCAAGTGAGGGATTAATTTTTTTTTTTTTTTTTAAATCTCAGGCAAGTTTTTCCACCACACTTTGTGTGTTATCTTAGGTGGTCAACAGTGTGGTTGAGATGCTACAGGACAACAGCAGCAGCGGTCTGTACTTTGCAGACGGGAGGCGGAAGGTGGACTACGTGCTGGTGTATTACTGTAGGAGGCGCTCGTCGTTTCACGGGTCGCCCCTTCAGCACAGACTCTCCATCATCTCCAATGGCAGCTTCCACATCCCCGTGTCCCTGCCATGCGACCCCCAGAGGCGCAGCTCAGAGCCCGAGGTGGTGGATCTGGGTCCCGCTGACCCGGCGGACGGAGAGAAAGTTCTCATCAGGGAGGAATTCGAGGCCAGTCTGGTGGAGGCAGGGCTGGAGATCGAACGGGACAAAGAGGTGAGCAGTGGTTTCAGGACTGTGCTCTGCTGCAATACTAGTTGAACATTCATCCCTATGTGCCATCACTTGCTAGGTTTCTCCATACATAACCCTGTTTAATCAGCCTTTCTGATCTTGTCATTGTACATATTTCTTAAACATCACCTGGTAATACTTACAAACTGCTGGCTACACAAATTGTATTGGTTTGTAAATGATGAACACGCACCCTTGCAAACCAAAGGGTAATATAATTGAAGTTTCCCATTTCATAATCCGATCCCAGTTTATCTGAGCTCTGAAGTTTCATCACATTATTACATGAGAACCTTCTGTTAATGCAGGCACATCGTAACTGCATCATAGACAGTATCCAGTACTGTGTCAGTCAGACATGGGCTGAGATTCAGTCCATATTTATCCTTTAGTTATGCTTTTACTAATAATTTAATGAGCGTTGTGCTATTTCTCTGTATGAAAAGTTTGGAGGTTCAATTCTCATGATTGCTCAACTTTTGACAAAATTTTGTCGATAAAAATAAAAATAAACGCCTGCCAAAGTTAAGGAAAATTGTTGATTGAATCCTGGCCCTGGTCTTGTATACTCTTCAAATCCTGTCCTCTAGTACCTGACCGGCAAAGAACAATTTACCTTTTACCTCATTTTCACCTGTGCCCCTTTTTTCTGTTGACAGAACTAAATCTGAATTATCTTTGTAATCCCCTACCAAAGAAACCTCAAAGAAATTCCCCCCTTAGTCTACTCTTGCTGAACAGTGGACAGACACCATATCAGCACCGTTTAGTGGGGTGGGTTCAGTATCATTGTTCCAATGGGTCTGCTTTACAACTGATCACAGGTTGTAAACCCCTTCAGAGCAAGCCACGGCAACAGTGACAAGACAGGAATAAACACTGAGCAGAACCAGTCTCAGAGGGGGAGCCCATCTGCTTCTGGCCAGTTACCTGGGGTAGAGAAAAAATCAAAAGGGCAAAGGGCAACTGTCTTAGGAGAGACAAGCTACCTGTCTGACTTGTGTCCCAGTTAGAGCTGTAGATTAGAGACAAAGAAGAGACTCGTTTGTCCTCAGCTGGAGATACCTGCCTGCACCTGTAAGGGTGTATGGAAAAGACCCAGGGGGTACGGCATATCATTTATGCTCATGTGAAATTACCTGAGATCATTAACATTGATGCCCAGTTTCATGACTTTAATTACCCCTTAGTTACCCACCGGCCATGAATGCTATCTGGTACTCCATAATGCTGTCTGATGAGCTAACTTGCTATATTGACACTGGTTCTATACTGTTCGCTTGCATTAGCTCTGTAGAAACTCCCTACATACTGCTTCAGAGGCTCTTGCATAGTAACAGCATGATGGAAGAACCTCAAAAGTCCTGTTTTAACATTTAAACATTTAAAAAAAAATATTGTTCATCACTATCTCATTCTTTTGTGAAGAAGAAACATTTGATTGGTGTATTGATTTTGAAATTGTCATGACTATGACAGTATCAGTTTCTCATGCCATAAGGGAACATGGTATGGATGGGTACATACAGTGTTGTATTTTAATTATAGAGGTTTTGGGTTGTCCCAGCTGCAGGTTTGTGGGCATGATAGTTTTATGATGTATAGATTGACCTGTTGGCAGTAGAGTCCATCCTTTTTCCCCTTCTCTTGCTGGTCCATTGCTATTCATGTTTAAAATTGTATGGCTTTGTGGACTTATGTAGAATATGTGCTATTTGTGCATATGTGTGCTTCTCTGCCAATGAATAGCCAACCACAGAGTTCGGCCACTTTTATTTTTAGTTTATAATCAATGTTTACTCGGAGTGTGTCCAGAATCCCCTAAGTCACCCTCCCATTTTGGCACTCCAGTGCTTACAGAAGGTATAGAAACCCCAGAGGCACAGTCCGGACTGGATCCCGTAGCCCCTGGCTGTCTAATCTGTTATTAAGCTCAGGACCCCTCTGGATGTGTGAAATAATTTATGATCAGCATTGAATGATTTATTTTATTTTGTTGGTAGCTCTTGTTTACATGTTATTTTACAAAATGCCTTTGTTTGTTTGTTTGTATGTCAAAGTAAACACACCATGTAACATCCTGGCTGCTTTCATTAGCAAAGTGGCCGATCTCACCAGTGTGCCAGGCTGAAAAAAGTATTCCTTAGTGTCCTGCATTCTTTGGCTGACTTACGCTGGGTTAATGTGGCTTTTGGGGGTTGTAGTCCTGAGCTTGGACAGCTGATCGTTGGAGTTACAGTGGATAATATGCAGCCTGCTTCACAGAGGACCACCATGGTGTGTCTACAGTTTTTCATGCCCTTGCCAATAAGCAGCTGGTGTATGTCTTGGGCATCAGCTGTGTTTACACTTAAACAGATTACGAGCCTATGTGAATCATTTGCATGCTGAAACACATTGAAAATCAGTGCTTTCTGTGGCCCTCCAGGATTTCAGTCTGAGATTCCTGGTTTAGTAAATAGGTGTGCACACTGAAAACAGGGAACTGATGACATTCGAGAGTCTTAACACCATCAGTGTTTCACACTCTTTCTCTGCAGAGGGTCATGAAAAGACACTTGATTTCATGCTGTAAAAACTATTCTATCCTCATGTGTTTTTTGTGGCTTATGTTGCTCAGCACATCACAGCCTGCTATAATCTGCTCTGGTAAAGCAGCGATTAATTGCATTAAGAGAGACTGATCATAATTAGTTTTGTGCAATGCCACACAATAATTAACTGAATTTGTTGTATCAGTTAAATCTGACAGTGGCTAAAGTGACTACATATAAAAGCTGTGGACAAAATAAGTGATCCTGAATCTAGCTGCTGCACCACATAAAGATGGATGTTTTTTTGACAATAAAATGAGGGTATGGCATAAGGTCCTACTTGGTGAGAAAATTAAGAAATGACAGAAAATTGGACAGTAAATGACAAATATCTTGAAAATGCAATGTGTACAGTATTTATTGCTGTTTTCAGAACTGTGTCAAATATTCCATGGAAGTACCACCAGTCCTGGCTGGGTCACAGTTTAGATTTATGCATTTTTAATTTTTGGCAAAGGATAAGAGTGTGTTTCATAGCTAAGACGACATGTGTCAGATTTCCCTGGAACTGTTAGAAATGTAAATCATTCCAGAAAAGTTAAAACCGAGGGTGAATCCAAGTGCTGAGTCCTTCATTCACTGAAGCTGCAGCAGGCTTTGGGTGTGTAATATCTGTTTTCTTATAGTGCACAACTGATCATTCATTTACCAGCCTGTGGAATTTTGGACCCAGTATGAAGGACTATGCTAGGACTGCGAAATAAATTAACATCTTGGTTTTCAAAACAAAATCATTAACAGACACAATCACAGAAAAATATTGATACAAAATCATTCTGAGCTCTTATTGAGCATGAAGGTTGAGATGATGATGCCTTCTACAGTTCAAGAAAATTCCAAAGTGTTGACCAACAGAGAGAACCATTAAACAAAATCGGTTTCTCACATTCCTAATTTCTTTGTCAAGAACAAGGAAAGTTCTGTAAGTATAGATTTGGTGTGAAATAGCAGCTAGTTGCATTGCTGGGCCATCAAACTTGTCCTTGTTTAGGAAACACCACTGATTCTTCATGGGAAGTAGCTGGTGGCATTGTTGATCTGTTTGTCTGTTTTCACCACAGTTTACCAAATTCATATGCTCAAGCATGTGTTCAGCATTCCCTGACCGTGCCACTTGGATGAAAATAAATCCGTTAAAGTAGCTGGCCTGATGCACTTTGACCCCTCGGCTCTGCACGGTGACCTCAAGGGTGCTAGGATCTGTTCCCATGGTAACCCACCTTGTGTATTGCTTTCTTAAGCTGCTACTTGTAAGCGGTACCAAAGACTTACTTGAATGTGAACCTTTTAACCTCCTCAGAAGGTAACAGGCTGAGGTTTCCCCAGATTCCTCTGTCACCTGTAAGCCCACCTTGTGCTGTAGAAGCTTACCTATACCTGCAGTGCTCCACTGGTTGTGCTTTACCATCTACACCATACCAGCAGTGGTGCCACGCTGCACTGTACCAGTGATTAATTTGGCCATGCTAACAAGGCTTTACCATTTATGCAGTGCCAGCTATACTTTACCAGCCATTCTTTACCAGTGGTGCTGTACGAGCTTTACCAGTGGTGCTGTCCAGGTGATGGTTAATGAGGAGGTCTTCCGTATTGTCAAGCAGCACTTAGAGTTTTAGAACTCCTAAAGTCCAGCTTCAGGCTAATCAGATCACAATTCAAAAATTGTCCTCGTTTCCGTAGTTCTCTCACCTAATGTATCAAATCCAGTCTCTATGCTCTGTAGCTGTGCTGGTAGAGATTTTGTTGATCTCTTATTAACAGGCTGTTTCAGGGCTGGTCTGGGGCCTGCTTTAAAAGCCCCTGGGGGCTTTCTATTATTCATCTGTGAGTGAAGTGAGGCTGAAGAGGTTCACTAAGCACAATGCCATCTAGCATCAAAGGGCTTCACTCAGACCTGTCACTCACCTGCCATGTGTAACTGCTGTGCTTCTGCTGCGGAAGTGCTCAGCGCTCTGAATCTACGTCCCATACAGCCGAATTCAGGCCTTAATCACAGTCTGCAGGTTAAAGAGTTGACTCTTCTTCTGTGTGTAGAGCAAAGACATGTGGGAGGACCAAGACCACAGGTGAATTCAAACTCGTAGTCTCTCCCTTGCATTTCGCTGCATCGTGCGGAGACTTACTTCCATTGTTTTACCTTCAGGTGGGTCTGAAATAAGCTCCGCGCTCATCTCCGTGGCGACAGCTTCATCTAAGGCAGGAAAAAGACATTGACCTAATTGCCCGTCCCCTGCTGAGATAAAAATGCTAATTGGAATTTCCTCTCCTAATTAATCTCCCCCCCACTCCCCCCCAGATCCACAGATCCACGTTATTTTTATCCTGGCGGTTTTTGTGCGGGACCTATAAAAAGAGGGAAGGATTGTGATTGAGCACACGGGATTGCCTTCCGTATTGGCTGGCAGGTGAACGCGCGTTGGCCATCAGACAGCCGCATAGAGTTACCACACTCCTGCGGCCAGTCCGGCCGATTGATGGGCGTGTCCCGTTTCACAGAAGGTGCAGTGTGCAGGTTAATAGCCTGCCAGCTGCAGGTGCAGATATTGTGTAACATTCCCTCAGTAGAGAGTGAGAGGGTATCAATACAGGAAAGCCGTTCTCTGTGTAATTATTCCTTTGTGCTGATCAAGTACCTAATTAAGACTTGTTTTGTAAATTATGATGACTAATTAGTGCTAAGACTCAACCCCAAAACAGATCCCCAGCGCTTGCTTTTAAGGTTAGTGGTGAGAATGCATTTATTTTTATTTTGGTACAGACTGGCTGCAAGTTTATTCATGTGCTCCAATTCCTAAGGGTGAATTGTGTTGACCCAGAAAAGTCCTGCTTATAGGTTGTGACCAGTCAGCATAAGTTCCTGACCAATATATAAATACTGCTGCCTTATGTACAGTGTTTATGGGAATTAGTACCTCCTTTCAAAAACACTGTTGTGGTATTCAACATATTAATGATCTTCAATGTACGTTAATGGTACAGGGTCTCTTTGAAGTGCTCAGTTTTAGGCCGTGTCCTGATCTGCTCTCTGTTCCCCCAGAAGAGTTACGGGCAGAATTTTGTTCGGCTGCACGCACCGTGGCCCGTGCTCTGCAGGGAGGCAGAGATTCTGAAGGTCAAAGTTCCCACAAAGAAGGTGAGTCCCCTCCTACCGCCGAGCCTCTGAAATCATCCCTTAATGCATGGCATGTATAAAGGGAGAGTAGTGCTGAGCAGTGCTGGACCATGGCGCGGTGGGTTTCTGTGTCTGTGTCCGCAGAGCTATGAGCTGAAGCGGGAGAAGGGACTGTCGGGCACCATGAACGCGTTCTGGAGGAAACTCAACGAGCCCTTCCAGCCCAAAGTGCCACAGCCCCATGATCAGGGCCACGTCAAGTACCTGTCCCACTGCTTCTCCCGGGACAAGCTGCACCTGTGAGTTTGGACCCTGGGGGCCTGGGTGAAATTATGGATCTGAGTTTTGTTTTCATATTGAACAATTGTGCATATGTACTTGTTTACATCTACTTACATTACTTGTGAAAAGTGAGGTTTCTGCTTGTACTCTCAGCTCTGTCAACAATGATATCATGTATTCATTCTGATTGTCTCATTTTAGATACAACATCAAGCACAAGGACACCTTCTTTGACAACACCACACGCAGTCGAATAGTAAGTCCCTTTTCATGATTCCTGACGTTCTCTCTTATCACAAATTGGAACAATGTATTTACAGACATCGCTCAGACATTAAAACAGTGTTTGATCTCATGAGGCTGGTCTATCTTTGATTTTTGTGTAACTCCCGATTTAGATTACTACAGAAGATGAAGACCTCTATAACATTTCTATATTATATCTACTGTGAATATGTAGCCCAATGACTACAAAGCTGTGATGAAATACAAATGAATACTGCTAAAGCTAAGACATTTGTGGCAATGGAACATCCAAAACCAGCCTAAAATATGTATTGATTTCAGTAAGTAGTTAATGGAGGGAATGAAAGCATGACGAGCACTGACCATCAGTGGTCACCCTCACATCCCTTCCCGGCCCCCCTCTCTTTAGGTGTACGAGATCCTGAGGCGTACGTCGTGCACGCGGTCCTGCCAAACCATGGGTACGAGCTAATCTCTGCGCAGGGACAGTCCTCTTCGAGGAGTTTCCCAGAATCCCCCTTCCCTCCAGGGGAGGCCGGGGGCGGGCCTCAGCCATATGTCACTTTGGATGGGATATCAAAGTGGAAACACGCGGCCAGCAGGGAGGGACAGCAGCCTGAGATAGAGTCCCGCTCACGGGGGAGAAAATGGGTCACCACGTTCCGCACACAGAGCCCGTCAGGATGCACGTCCTTTTTCATTATCGCAGAATAATCACTTGAGCCTTAATATCTGCCCTTTGAGGAGCCATTAATTAATCGCTTTAATTAAAGCCCCGTTCTATATGTGTTGAGGAGAAAGGGGTTGGTATGTGCTGGAAGCGTGCGCAGTTGGCGAGTTGGGATAAAACGGTGCTGTGCTCTTTTCCGCAGGTATCTCCACCTTAATTGCGAAAGGTGTCTATACCTCCGCCTTCCCTCTTCACGATGTGAGTGTGACTTCCGCTTGCCAGAATAAGAAAATGTATCTCATAAAAATGTCCACCAAATGATATTAGAATTGTGTTATCAGATAGTTTGGACAGAATTGTTGATTGATTGTTGAGATGTTATTTTACAACATCCTCTACGCCCCCTCCCTCTCCCCAGGGTGACTACAAAACCTCTGGAGATGGGCCGAGAAATGACAGACAGGTGAGTACTGTGTGATGTCCTTATTTGTTTTATCTCTGCTTGATTTAAATTATTTGTCATCATTGCTGTTTTTGAGATGCCAAGTCCAACAGATGGGGCAGAAGCCAAAAGTGAGGTTCAATGATCAGCCCTCCTTTTGGCTCCCAAATTAAACTCCCCTTGACCCCAAAGTGTCTCCTCTGTTTGCAGTGTGCTTTTACCCTTCGCTGCAACAGTGCTGAGATCTGTTCATGATTTGGTGTTGTGTCCTCAGATCCTGCATGATGAATGGGCACGATATGGAGCTTTCTACAAGTACCAGCCTATTGATCTCATCAGGTACGAGAGCATTAACTCTGTCACTGACCACACCTCACAGCAGAGTCACAGTGTTAGCTCTGTCACTGACCACACCTCACAGCAGAGTCACAGTGTTAGCTCTGTCACTGACCACACCTCACAGCAGAGTCACAGTGTTAGCTCTGTCACTGACCACACCTCACAGCAGAGTCACAGTGTTAACTCTGTCACTGACCACACCTCACAGCAGAGTCACAGTGTTAGCTCTGTCACTGACCACACCTCACAGCAGAGTCACAGTGTTAGCTCTGTCACTGACCACACCTCACAGCAGAGTCACAGTGTTAGCTCTGTCACTGACCACACCTCACAGCAGAGTCACAGTGTTAGCTCTGTCACTGACCACACCTCACAGCAGAGTCACAGTGTTAGCTCTGTCACTGACCACACCTCACAGCAGAGTCACAGTGTTAACTCTGTCACTGACCACACCTCACAGCAGAGTCACAGTGTTAACCCTGTCACTGACCACACCTCACAGCAGAGTCACAGTGTTAACCCTGTCACTGACCACACCTCACAGCAGAGTCACAGTGTTAGCTCTGTCACTGACCACACCTCACAGCAGAGTCACAGTGTTAACTCTGTCACTGACCACACCTCACAGCAGAGTTACAGTATTAAATTTGTCACTGACCACACCTCACAGCAGAGTCACAGTGTTAGCTCTGTCACTGACCACACCTCACAGCAGAGTTACAGTATTAAATTTGTCACTGACCACACCTCACAGCAGAGTCACAGTGTTAACTCTGTCACTGACCACACCTCACAGCAGAGTCACAGTGTTAACTCTGTCACTGAACACACCTGACAGCAGAATCACAGTGTTAGCTCTTTCACTGAACACACCTGACAGCTGAATCACAGTGCTAAATCTGTCACTGAACACACCTGACGGCAGAATCACAGTGTTAGCTCTTTCACTGAACACACCTGACAGCTGAATCACAGTGTTAGCTCTGTCACTGAACACACCTGACAGCTGAATCACAGTGCTAAATCTGTCACTGAACAGACCTGACAGCAGAATCACAGTGTTAGCTCTGTCACTGAACATACCTGACCGCAGAATCACAGTGTTAGCTCTGTCACTGAACACACTTGAACACTGCCTTCACAAATCCTGACCACAGTACGGTGTTTTCCATGTGTTTGGTCATACGTGAATCTCTGTCGGCTAATGGGATTGTGACCTTCCGACCCCAGGAAATACTTTGGGGAAAAGATCGGCCTGTACTTCGCCTGGCTGGGCGTCTACACCCAGCTGCTCATCCCAGCCTCTGTGGTGGGCATCATCGTTTTCTTCTATGGCTGTGCCACAGTGGATACCAACGTGCCCAGGTACCAAGTGGACTCCTTCCTGTGTTGTGCATATGTGTATGTCCGTGTGTGTGAGCATGTGCAAGTGTGCGTAAATGTTAGTCTATGTGTGTTTGAGTGTGCAAATGTGTGTGTGTGTGTGTGTGTGTGTACACTTTTGTGTTATTATATTTGAGTGAGCATGTGCATGTTTGTGTGGGTGGATGAGGGGGAGAGAGAGAGAGAGAGGGAGAAAGAGAGGGAGGGAGGGAGGGAGGGAAATGGAAAACAGGGGCAGTTATCTGAATGGGAAAAGGAGTCCAGTACCTACTTGGGACGGAATTAAAATGTAAATGGATTCATACATATTTCCTGCCTGCAGTTTAATAAGTTAATTTATTCATTCTTCAATTAATTTAATTCTGATCCAATTATAATTTCTATTACTTGAAATACATCAGTGCAAAAGGTTATTGAATAAAACCCTTATCTATAGCTGCAATAGACTTTCATTCAGGATCTATAGATGTGTATGTGAACTCGTTGGGGGCAGTCACACTGCACTGTCACGACTCTTAATGAAAACGCATATGGCATTTCCAGTATACTGAGGCACACCATGGCCATGGACTCATTGCTGTCTGATCATGGCTCCTGCAGTGTAAAATACAGGCATACTCTATGTTGAGGAAATGGCTGAATGGCAAGTTGAACTTTGCAGATACGTCGTAAGCACTTGACACTCTCTCTCCACCCTGTCCCCGTCCCCAACCCCGTCACCATGGAGCATGGAGATGTGTGACGAGCGGCAGAACTTCACCATGTGTCCCCTGTGCGACCGGTCATGTGACTACTGGGACCTGAGCACCGCCTGTAGCACCGCCCGCGCCAGCCACCTCTTCGACAACCCCGCCACCGTCTTCTTCGCCATCTTCATGTCCCTCTGGGGTACCACCTGCATCCTCACCACTCTACACATCACCCGCACGGAGATCTCAAATTTGGGACACTCCAGTGCCTGCCATAATTACCATACCAAAGAGACTGGGATGCTAGAGCTGACAACAGCTGGGAGCAAATTGTATCAGACCATATTGCTGCAACTGCAGAAAATTTCTTTGATTACTCCATCGCTGGATGTCATCAAAATAATGTGATGAATCCAACAGCACAGTAATGAATAAACTAAAGTAGGGTGCTTACAAGCAGAATCAGATTTTTACCATTTTTGTTTCAACAATCCGTTATTTGAATACATTGCATTTCTTTTGATTCATCCTTATATTTAATATTTGTGCACCCCGTCAAACTGTTGTTTGAGAGATACTGACTGATTAGTCATTTGCTAATTGGTAAATTGCATCCTAATCAAAACATACCTTCTATTTGTTAATGTACGCAATTAAGTACTTTCAATTAAGCACTTATCTCTCAGCAAGCTCTTAAACAAATCGTGTGCTGCATTTTAAACATTTTTTTTTTCATGGTTTCAAGGTTTTCTAAAACATTCTTCTTAAAAGCCAAGCTCATTTTTTGTTCAAAACTGATTTGGTAAATATAAGATTTTATGGCCTGGGTATTTGAGTGTGTGATTGGATCAGTCCTTAATATGTGAGTCCACACCGAATGTATTGGCCCGCACCACAGCCAATGACCCACAGAACTCAAACCCGCAGCCTTCAGGTTTTCCGTTCTGCCTCCTTAACCGCCACGCCACACTGGTGCGGCTCCCACACGCACGCAGGATTATCAGCCAATGATCTGAGCAACGCGATACGTGCCACTGTCACTAATCTCTCAGTTGGCAGCTCCTCGCAGTCAGAAATGAGCCCACACGCCCTGCGGGAGCTGCAGTTACGCCTCCGTGAATAATGGAGCGTCGAGTTACAGCCAGCCTCTGCTCCCAGCCCACCAGCCCTTTACCTTTGTGTGCGCCCATCTGACCCAGCTAGTCTTTCAAGGGCCGCGTCTGAGAGCGTCTGCGCGTGGGGGCTTGCCCATACATTATTCCTCTTACGGGGCCCTCCACAGGAGGGGGGCAGGGCATGAAGTATTAATGACAGGTGCCATGCGGGCCCCCTGTGAAATGGTTTGGACAGTGTGTGTGTGTGTGTGTGTGTGTGTGTGTGTGTGTGTGCTCCCTCCTTTTCAGGAGGCAGAGACTGCAGGATTTTGCCCAATGTAGATTTCACAAAGAAATCCGTGAGTGAAGCATCTCTGCTTTCATCACAGTTTCTTACTGTCAGAGAATTTGAGTTGAGTTAGCTTTTCAGCAATCCTGTGTGTTTTGTGAATGGGAGGGCGTGTGAGTTGGGTTGGGGTGGAGGCAGGCGTTGCCATGGGAGCAGCAGTGGGGTGGGGTGGGGGTTTTGGGAGGGGTCGTTGCGTTGCACGCCATCTGACAGGGCGTCTCTCCTTCCCTCCCTCCAGCCGCCATGTTCCTGGAGCACTGGAAGCGCAGGCAGATCAGCCTGAACTACAGCTGGGACCTGACGGGTATGGACGAGGAGGAGGTAAGAGAAAGTCTCAGAGGCCAAAGGTCAAGGGTCACCGCTCATGGAAATGGGTGGACAGGGAATCCTCACCCTGGTATAAGAGCAGTTGTGTGGCATCATGCTGATCATTATTGTATAATATGTGATGAGTCAATATCATGCCAATTAGCAAATGGGGTGAGCCAGCCAGTGGATGTAATGATCAGTGAATATGCCATAAAATAAAGCCTTATTAATTTATTCATTTTATTTTGCCATTAAACTCATTAGGTTGAAAATGCCATCACTGAAAAACTTTATTAAATCTTGAATGAAAATGTAAAGTCTGGAATTAAAATGTTACTTATTCCCCTTATTTACACAACTCTTTAGTAACTCAAAATGTTGTGTTGGTATTGGCTAAATTTACATGTTTTTTTTTTTTTTTTAAGGTCAGGGTCTAACAAAATTGTGAGCCTGACCATGGGCCAGTCGTTATTATTTGAAAATAAATGTTTTATTTTCTCTTTTAAACTGCCATCTTCTCCTCAAGGACCGAGTGAAGGTTTGGGATTTTTGTTTCTAAGCAGTAACTCCTTCAGTATGTTGGTTTAGCTTTCCCTGGAAATGTAGCTAGCCCCCTGTTCCCTGCTCTCCTGTTTGGTTTGAGTTTGACCACTGTGAGTAAAGCTCTGTGTGCCTTTCTACAGAAAAACATATCATACAGTTATGGTCATGAGGAAAGTTTTGTCCCTTAGGAGCATCCGAGACCAAAATACGAAACCCTGCTGCTTCAGAAGAGAAAGAAGAAAATGAGAAATAAAAAGAAGAGTAAAAACGAGGTAAGATCAGTGGGAATCAGTCAGTGCAATGTGGTAGTGTGAATTGGACGTGATTGTTATCGGCTGAATGAAATGGACTAATTTCAGTGGATTGAGTCAAATGATCTGAACCAGGATTGATTTGGAAGGATGGATTTTGAGTAGTCTAAATCAGGCATGTGAATCCTAAGGACTGAATCAGCCAGGCTGAATAACGTCATTGGAATCAGATGGACCGAATCAGATTGACTCATGATCGTGGTGTCAGCAAAGTTAAAACTTTAAATATACATATACCATAGGTGGCTGGTCCAAGGAGAACAGCCAAAGCTGGAAAAGACCTTCAAAAAAAACATTGATTACACTGTTAGCTTATAGTTGTTACCTATCTGAAAGCATACAATCATGACGAAAAACAAGAACAATTTTGAATTTGAAGTTAATTTTCAAGGGTTAATGGGCCAAGTATTGGCTTAGCTGAAATTTAATGTGATTAATATCCACAGTTTTCCAGTAATGCTTAGAAATGGCAGAAGGCATAGAACCCATATCTATTGGCGATTGTAGGATGATCTTAGTGGGAGAAACATGCAAAAACTTCTGTCATTTTCCACTTGTCATTCGTCCTCCATCATGTCTTTGTAACAGTGTTGTTCTGCTTCTTTATGTAATGATTAAGTTACATCTCTCACGATGCTACTCTCTATGACAGCGATTAACCTCATTTCTCGCAGCATCTCTGTCTGATAACGTTATCCACATTTATCATTTAGCGACTCTGTGTGATAGCAGTCAGCTACATTTATCACAGCCACGAGGTAATGATAACAATCTGCTAAATTTTCTCACAGCCACTCTGTCTGATTACTATCAGCCACCGGTCTCACAGAGCTGGCAGCTCCAGCGCTCATGTGACATACAGAGGGGGGTGATCAGTTCTGCATCCCATTTTTATCCAGTTTGGGTTTTCACTCCAGGGTGTCACAATGGCGTCCAATCTGGATGGGGAGTGCACAACCCACCAATGGGAGGCCAGAGTCCGCTGGCTTGGCAGGGTGTCCCCTCGGCTCCCTGCGGCTGTGCAGCCCTGCAGTCGGGGCGACGGGCATGTGACAGGCATATTGTGTGTCTTTCAGTCTGACAAGGGCTTGGAAGAGGGACCTGACGTTGGGAAGGGGAAATGGAGACAGAGATTGCTGTCTGCCGTGAGCGGAATGCTGCCGGTAACCCATCTCTCTCCCACTGTGTGCCATGCTGTCTTTTTCCCACTGCCCCTCGCATTGGACCATCTCTCTCTCTCTTTTGCTCTCGCTCTCTTGCTCTCTCTCTTTCTTTCTCTCTCTGGGTGGTTTCATGTGATGGACAGGCATTTTCCCCTTCTCTATTTTGTCTGTAGCTTTGCCTGCAACTCAGTGTTATCCAGTCTCTCCCTGTGCTGTTTTCATTGTTGAACTGAACCAAGAAAGCTCTGCAAAACACTGCTGACTGGGATCAAATTGACAGCTGCAAACTGGATCTTGTACAGCACCACAAACTGGTACTGTTCCAGGATTGCAAACTGATATGATTTCAGCATTGCAAACTGGGACCGTTCCAACACTGCAATCTGGTACCACTGCCACATGTATTTTTGTCTGCCTGTCTGTGTGCATAGGCGATTTTGTAGTCTGGGCTGCTGTGTAGGAGTGGGAAGGTAGAACAGCTGGTTGTGGCTTCATCACTTGTATTTTCTCCCACATTAATGAAACAAGATACGCATGTCCTCGTATAGCTTCAGGTATCTAATGTCACATGAAAAGGAGAGAGGTTTTAGATCAGTTCAACAGCTGTTTCAGTGACCTGTGGGTCAGCCTAGGGTTGTGTCCTCAAAGTAAACAATCAAAGTGTACTTTTCTAGTGCACACGCATACCTGCCTACAGAGGAGAAGGGTTTAAAAAGTCATCCGTTTCAAACATACTGCTTTTTCATCATTCAGGAACCTTTACTCATGATGTAACTAATGGTTGAGCATGAGACGATAGAAATGGCAGAAGCAAAGCCTTTGGTATTCTTGAAGCATTGCATAAGTGATCTTCTTGAACCTCTAAGTCATTATGTTTTTAGCACCTGGTAAGACCTGGGTCAGACGATCTTTCAGAAATTCAGACATTGTCGCAACATGGGAACAACAATTTTTAGATTACAAGAAATGAAATCTGACAGAACCCTTTTTCCATATGTAAGCACTACTCTGTAAATGGAGGTGAAGGAAAATAGTTCAACCTACACGATAATGTCCCGCTGCAGTCCTGCTAAAGAGTAAAGTGGGAGTGGAGCAAGGGGGATGAGTGAGGGAGGGAGAGGGGGAAGTGGGATGAGTGAGGGAGGGAGGGGGAAGTGGGATGAGTGAGGGAGGGAGAGGGGGGAAGTGGGATGAGTGAGGGAGGGAGAGGGGGAAGTGGGATGAGTGAGGGAGGGAGGGAGAGGGGGAAGTGGGATGAGTGAGGGAGGAGAGGGAAGTGGGATGAGTGAGGAGAGGGAGAGGGGAAGTGGGATGAGTGAGGGAGGAGAGGGGGAAGTGGGATGAGTGAGAGGAGGGAGAGGGGGAAGTGGGATGAGTGAAGGAGGGAGAGGGGGAAGTGGGATGAGTGAGGGAGGAGAGGGGAAGTGGGATGAGTGAGGGAGGGAGGGAGAGGGGAAGTGGGATGGTGAGGGGGGGGGGAGAGGAAGAGGGATGGGATGAGTGAAGGAGGGAGAGGGGGAAGTGGGATGAGTGAAGGAGGAGAGGGGGAAGTGGGATGAGTGAGGGAGGGAGGAGAGGGGAAGTGGGATGAGTGAGGAGGAGGGAGGGGGAAGTGGGATGAGTGAGTGAGGGAGGGAGAGGGGGAAGTGGGATGAGTGAAGGAGGGAGAGGGGGAAGTGGGATGAGTGAGGGAGGGAGGGGGAAGTGGGATGAGTGAGGGAGGGAGAGGGGGAAGTGGGATGAGTGAGGGGAGGGAGAGGGGGGAAGTGGGATGAGTGAAGGAGGGAGAGGGGGAAGTGGGATGAGTGAGTGAGGGAGGGAGAGGGGGAAGTGGGATGAGTGAAGGAGGGAGAGGGGGAAGTGGGATGAGTGAAGGAGGGAGAGGGGGAAGTGGGATGAGTGAAGGAGGGAGAGGGGGAAGTGGGATGAGTGAGGGAGGGAGGGGGGGGAAGTGGGATGAGTGAGGGAGGGAGAGGGGGTAGGCTTGCAGGTTGAGCCATTCGCGCATGGTAATCCTCTTAGCACGGTAAAGCAGAGTTCTGCACATGACCATAATGGTATACGGCTGATTTAATCTCTGCAGGTGAGCACATTTTGGCAGTTTTTAATGGTGCCGAAGCTGTCTATTTCCCCTATTCCCTTCATCATACTCTTCTACTCTCTCGGTGCTTTCTGTGATCTGTCAGGTGAAATATTTCCATGGGAAAACACAAATTTGTAAAGATTAAGTGGCTAATATTTTTAGTACAATTCAAGTTGAGTTATGGCTATGTATCATATGTTGAGTGTGTGTTGTACAGGCAAAAACCAAGTAAAAGTGGCATTCTGTCCTTGATGAATCCAGTGCACACTTCTAATGCAAATTCTGCACTCTCTTTAGAACTGTTAATAAGTGCAAGTTATGATGACATGAGTGGGCCCACGGATGATTTGCTTTAGAGCTAGTTAACGAGTTTCCAATGTTTAGGTCAACTGAAAATATATAGTCTGAAAATGGTCAATGATCATACAGACACAGCCATATAATTGATTAGACTATTTCCGATTAATTAGGGAGTGCATTAATTCCTATCAGTTATTGGTGTTTCTGTTCAGAGGGTGAGATTTTACACATAATTTCACAGGTCCCTATTTCGGTCTGCTCCATGAGTCTCTGGGGGTTGGGTGTTCTTTGGCAGGCTCACAGGACATAAATCAGATTCACAGACATGCTCATGTGTCTTTGTTCATATCATATAAAATATTCATATTCATTTCCTCTCCTAAGAAGAGCATACAAAATTTGGTAGATGAGCAGTAGAGTAATTGCTCTATTTCAGTAATTTCCGTTTGCTGTAGTTTCCACACAAAAACATTTCAGTAACATCCTGTGTTCCCTTCAGCATGGTGACAAGTGACCACTACAGCTACTGGAATTGATCTGTGTTTGGCTGGTTATACTTACAGAAGACAAATCTTAACCTTGGACAACCCTCAAGGCAACATAGAGCACTCTGCCTGCACCTGAGTCTGATCTATTATAATGAGGAAATGTATCATCTAAAATATGACTTCAGGTTTGGCAGTGGCCAAGATTTTGCTGCTGT
Organism: Albula goreensis; assembly: GCA_022829145.1. NCBI lineage: Eukaryota > Metazoa > Chordata > Actinopteri > Albuliformes > Albulidae > Albula > Albula goreensis. The sequence continues at coordinate 8,017,695 of CM040765.1, forward strand.
TTTAGATTGGCCACTAGAGGGAGCCAGATTGCTGGGCTGTGAGAGCCTTTAAGAGGGCATGCTGCCAGCTAAACCTGGCAAGCTGAACAGCTCTTTGGTTGACTTAATTTTGAACAGATTTTTTAATGCTTTTGTTATGAAGCGCAATATCAATGTTTATGTGCGTTGGGTTCCCTGGGGCTAACTGTGATCGTCTGAGGAGATATTGCTTATTTTGTAAGACAAATCAAAGTTTAGAAGCAGTTGAGCCCCGAGGTGAATTTATAACTGAGCTATTAATTGTATATAACTTAATGGCAAGAACTGAGAGCTCCCTCTTCTTACCTTTGAGGAGCAGGATGTTTGGTATAACATCGCTTACAAATTTGGAATTACTTTACATTGCAGTCTAGAGTGACTTGGAGAGTTGAAGAACATGAGTGCATCCACCTTAGGAACTGTGGGTGTATTGCTCACATTAATGATCAGCAAGTATATATGCAACTTCACTAAAGCACCAGTACAAGGTAATTATGCCATTCCAACTTAAAGTGCAACTCCTGAATACAAACAATACATTATAAGGAAATATCCATAACAAGAAAACATACCAAAATAAGAATCATAGAATGCCACGACCTTGGTTAGTGATGAAAGGAGACTAGATCTTTGACTGAGGGGTGATTGACAGCCGTCTTGTTTTATAGGCTTCGGCTGACAGGTTTATATTAGCAGGGTGTGATTGACCAGTGTCTTTGTGAGTATATTTTTAGTGACAGGTATATTTTAGGTTTTGACTGATAGGTGTCAGTTAGCAGACTTTGATGTGTGTGTGTATGATTAAGTGGGACAGCCTTGTCTTGAATTTTAATTCTGGGCAGAGCAACACCCTGAAACCATTTATAGAGTGTGACATGCACTGATTTAGTGTATCTTTTTAGAATCAGTGCTTGTAAATGTTCCAACTTTGTTTGCACAGAAGCAAATAACTAGTAATAATCACTGGTAGAATTGGTCTAACCAGTCAGAGCTCATAAATCTGAACAGCCTTCTCTCTGTCTTTGATTAGCCAGACTTTTAAGCGCTTTGTGACTGGAAGCCTTATGTGCATTAACCCTTTAAACCATGCGTTAGTTATCATCAATTATCCCCTTCTCTGGAGGTTTTAATGTGAATAAACCTGGAATGAAGTTGGCCAGGGGAGCTGTGCACTCTTCATTCAGCTCGATGTAGTTTACAGTGCTGTCCCTGTTTGCAAGAGCAGAGTGATCAAAATTTTTATGAGAAAGTTTGTAGTAAACTGTGACATTCAGTGAGTATCAGGTCTCCATGTGACTGTCCTGCTGAATATATTTTTTGTTTTCCTGTTTTGCAGAAAGCATTCCTGATGTAAATGAAGGTCACCTCTCTGCAGCTGGGGCTTGTATTTAGGGCAGCAGCAATATGATTATGCTGCTTCAAATCAGTGTAAACACCTGGTTTTCAGTAAGAGCCAATCTTCCAACTACCAACAAAAGTGACAATATAAATGTCAATATAATCAGGAAGGATTGTTTTAATTTTCTTTATCATATTCAGCCAAGGTGAAGTTAATCCAGTCATATTTAGATTTATGATTTAGAATCTCAACCGCAATGGAAATATTTGTGAATCCTGAGTTGAATGCAAATGTGATTGATTCTGTGGAGTGACTGAAGCTGATGGTTGAGGGGCATGCTGTGACCTGCTCAATGCTTTCCTGTGAAACGGCATCCTCACCACGCGATTGTGATGCTCAGGAATTCCAAACACAGACATTCTTCACTCCACTTCCCTCAGGTTGATCAGTGTCCTCCCTGCTGCCAGATGGCGCTGTTGCCTTCTGAATAGGGAAAGCTGTGATGAGAAACCTGTGGAAAATTAGAAATGAACATGACCACTAAGTTCCCCACTCAAATCCAGCCAATCAAATCTCTGCCCCCACACACTTGTTGTAGACCTGCTGTCATTGTGCCCTCTGATTCGGATGGTGGAGCATCATGGAAATCTGACCGGCTGTGACAGAATGCATATGTGGTATATAGAACGCTCTATCCCCAATTCACCTTGAATAAGTTCCTCCATTTTGAGAATTCTGGCTGAACCACAAAACATGCAGTAAAAATGCCTTTGGGCAGCTAATTGGGGTTCATGGTAAATACCTCTCGGGTGCCTAATTACCTTTCATGATGCTGTAAAACTTTTGATTGTTTCCTCCCTCACAAATCTTTGTGGTTATACACCACAGATGCCAAATGGGTGCTGTGTGGTTGTGAAAGACTTTAAATACATATGATGGTATGAGAGCAATCCTGTCACGATTCACAGTTTAGCGTAACCTGAAATAACTACAGTTTGCTTTTAAAAATGTCATAAACTAACAGGAGCTCAGCTGCCACAAAAAATCCAAAAGGTACCACTAACCAAACTATCTTTGCCTCTAACAAAAACTAACTTGTGAGCTGGCTTGTAGTTTTTTTATTATTTGTAAAGTGTTTTCTCCATTCAGTTGTGCTGTATTTTGCTGTACTGTGGTACTCTGCTTAGCTCTCTGAAAACCACTTGTTTTGACTTGTTTTGCCTTGTTTTGCCTTATTTGCTATCATACCAAGTTTGTTCAGATTGACAGTTGTTGCCCTGTATTTATCTGTGTTGAAAGTTAAACCTTCATCACATTGTTCATGCCACTGCATTTCATGGGTGGAATTTGACACTGTCTTTCATTTACCTCCATCATTAGGGGCCTGGGTGTATAGTGGTTTTCCCAGCCAAGCACAGTAATTTGATCTACCCGCTCTCCTGATCCACCTGATCTTGCATTACCTCAAATAAGCTGAAGAACTCTGCTTTTTGTGATCAGTGGGGGGAAATCCTTTCAGGTGTAAATATGAATGCCTTCTGCAATAAACTGTGGCCCTTGTACATTCTGACATATCTACCCCACTTTAACTTAGTGTCAGTAATCTTAAGGTAACTGTCTCTCAATAAACATGTCTTCTTATCTCACAAACAGCCAGGACATGAGAAACTTACATGGCGAGATCGGATGCCGGGATACATCATCAATATCTCATCCATATTGTTCATGGTAGGTTGCAGTCGGTCATATTTCAATCCAGGAAGTGTACTTCTGAGAAGATTAAATTATATTTTCTGAACCTTTTTTGTTTCAAACAGATTTTGTTTAGTTTCTATATCAGTTCTGTGGAAACTGTTTGCATTAACTGTATTGTGCTTGTTTTGGCTAGTGCTAAGACACGTTTGAATTAGTTTTCTCTTTTCCTTTCTCACCAGGTTAATATTATTATTATTATTATTTATTATTATTATTATTATTATTTATTTTGTTTTTTATGTAATTTTTATTTTGATTCTCTGGAAACTATTTACATTCACTGTGTTTGTCTTGGGTTCGCAGGAATTCAGGCAAGTTTGAAATGAAGTTCTCTCTCTCCCTCTCTCTCCCTCTCTCTCCCTCTCTCTCTCTCTCTCCTCTCTCTCAGTTTGGTGTGACGTTCTCAGCAGTGTTCGGCGTCATTATCTATCGCATCACCATCTCCGCCCTCATGGCCATGAGTCCAGACCCGGATCTGAAGTCCAATGTGCGTGTGACGGTCACCGCGACCGCGGTCATCATCAACCTGGTGGTCATCCTCATCCTGGACGAGATCTATGGCAGCGTGGCCGTCTGGCTGACCGAGCTCGGTGAGATGATGCTCAGCATCCACCCCGAGTGTTAGACCTGCAACTGACCATCTGCTTCGTCAGTCAGAAAACCGACCATCTGTCCTGATACTGAAACCCACAACTATCTATCTACAGGAGTCTGGTTTGCCTGTGCCGCTCTTTGTGTTTAAAGGTGCAGTATGTAGGGTCTTAAGCACTAAAATGTCTCTAAATTGTTGCCCTGATTAAACACAAGGGAGAGAGGCCCATAACTGTAGAGTGCCTTTTTGCCCTACCGTGGCACTTCTAAAATACAGTGTCATGATCAGACAGAAACAAATAAGTGGTAACGGTGTTTATCAGTGATAAAAAGGCTATAGATAACAATGCAGTATTTTTGCCATAGTCTATAGCTTTTGAAGTCACATCTGAGTAAAAGCATACCGCTACATTTAAACATCCTTAATTTAACAGCAAATAAAATGTAATTCAGTAATGTGTTGTGTGTCTTGGTAGTTCCAAGTGTCTGTAAACTGCTCCATAAAAACACAAGGCAATCTCTATAGGTAGTGGGTAAGTATTTATGCTCAGCCTTTTAAGGCATTGGCTGTATTGTGATAACTGGGAGGTCCTAGCTAAGATAACTGGTGAGCAACACAATACTGCAGTTATGCATACACACTAGAGCCAGTAGTTACAGTTTACCTGGAGTTGAAACACATTTTATTGAGTAATGGAAATAAATGTAGATCAGGTCATTCATGAGAACACTCCTGTGCTCAGTCCACTGCTCTCAGACCTTCTTGTACTTATTCTCCTGTGGTACTCAAGTAAGAGTTGCAGACAAGGAAGTGCTCTGCCCAAAACCAGTTTAGGAATGCGGGCCACTCTGAGCGTTTGACAAGTTCTGCGGAACCTATGCTTGCAGTCATGAGAGGTGTTGTTTTCTAAAACGTTCACATCCTGCAGATTTAATTACTGTTATCATTTAGCATCTGCTCCTGTCAAAAGCGTGGGAAAATATTAGAATGTTTGCCTCGGGTTGTTGCTGTTGGTGGGATGCACCATTGAGAAAGGTGGAGTTAAATTCATGAGCTATTGATATGCCCAACTAAATGATCTTTCCTTTTGGTTTGGGTTCTCAAACATGTTTACTTTGAAGATATTTGAACCCTTTTAGAGTTTCAGTGATCTGATCAGCCCAAGACTTGTAGCATTGGTGGATTGGAAATGCTGTTTGTTACAGCACTCATCTTCACACTGTCACACTCGTGTGCCTTCATACCCACAAAAATCAATAATGAGATTATAGTAAAAGTTTAGCTAAGCTCATGTCTGCTTGGCCACAAGAAAACCTTGTGATCATCTTACCTTGAGTGAGGCACTTTTATTCATGAAAACTTATTTAAAAGAGTGAATTGAAATGGCAGCAAAGGCAGAATAGAGAAAACGGTTCTAGCCCACCTAATGTAAAGTTCTTTGTGAGGTTATCTGGGTCTGATGATGTGCTTTTTATATCTGTGTTTGTGTGCGTATGTGTGCACATGCAGATTTATGGCATTATAATGCATTTATTGCAGTCGTCATTGTTCAGAGGAATAATCTGTCGTGTCAGAGGCAGACTTAGCGTTTGAAGGCAGCTGTAATCCAGCCACGGCCTACAGTACAGGATGGATAATAACGGGGGTCCCGGCCAGGTTTTCTGCAGCAGTGCGGCAGAAGGAGATTACGGTGAGGGGCAGCACAGCTGGAGCAGGGGGGTTACTGTGTAAGGTGAAAGGTCAAGGAAAGGTAAAAGGTCAGGGAGGACTGTAAGAGTGCAGGTCTGGGGTGGTCTTTCTGTCCCACCACACAGGGAGTGAATGCAAGAGAGGGGAGAGAAAACAGAAACAACATTCAAGGCATTTACAGCCATTTATAATGTTAGGTGTAATCTGAGATGAGTAAATCAGTTCATGAAAGGGATTGATAACAGTAAAGTAACCATAAAAACTATTACAGTTGTAGTAACTGGACAAAGTGATAATAACCATAAACAAAAAAATGTCACCATAATTGCAAGGGAAACTACTTGAGATTAATTTATTACCAACACCCCCCCATTCCCACCTAAATTGAGTTACAGTTTACTGGCAGCTCCACTGTGCTGCATGCAGAGCATGCTCTTCTGTATGCGGCAGTGGGACCTCACTTTTTTCCCCACTAAACATATGTAACTTATCGTCAGCTCACAAACCTGCAGAGAACAATGAGACCGAGCCTTTTAACCGACTTAAACCCTATTTTGCCCCGGTAAAGCCGAGCCAGTTGTGGGCTTGTGGGCATGGCTGGCAATGAAATTGGGACTCCACAGCGGAACACACAGCTGCACCATGAACCACGTGTTTCTGCACTTGGCGACCCAGCCACAAGCCTTCAGGAAGAGACTTTTGACTGTGATATAAACAAAGAGACATTCCACTGTGATAACTGTAGACAAAAGAATATTTCTTTATGACATCTATAATGAAAATGACACAATGTAATGCTTGTTGTGAAATGGACCCATTTGATTAGAGCCGCCATAAATAACATGTTTTGTGTGATTATGATGACTATAAATAACGATGGTTTGATTACAGTCAAAACAGAGCGTGTTTTATAATTCAACACATGTCAGTCAACTTCCCATTCAAACACTTCAAACAAGAGAAAACCAGCGGTTCACCACAGAGATGAGAGAGAAATGGGGGAAAGTATGAAAGCAGACAGCATCAGAGAGATACGTTGGCTTTTCCTGTTATACATGTGTTCTGGCTGACCATTTCCCTGGTTTACCCTGTATATAAGCAAAGGGACTTGCTTTTTCCCCATTTGACATTTATTTCATTTACATTTATTAAGGTGATCCTAATATTGCTATACAGCAGGTTTATATTAACTTCCAGGATGAATAGTTAAACGGTTAGTCTACACTTTTTAATTTGTGCCCTCTGCCTTGTTGACTGACCATAGTAAGGGAAATTCTGTGCTGTTGCAATAATTTGCATGCTTATTTGTTTTACTCTGCTATGGTTGGTTAGCTGTTTTACCACGGGAGTTTATTTTTAGATAATGACTCTCAATGTGATTGCAGAAACCATCATTGTTAATCATGGTTTTTTAACTTAGGGCCGTGGTGTGGCCGTGCACTTCCATTTAAGTCTGTGTTACTCTGGACCAAAATGCTGTATGTGGGTTTGTGTGTCCTTGCAGAGATTCCCAAAACGGAAACAGATTTTGAGGAACGTCTAATCCTGAAGGCGTTTCTGCTGAAGTTCATGAACGCGTACGCCCCCATCTTCTACGTGGCCTTTTTCAAGGGAAGGTAAGGAAACAGCCGGTACTACTACCCCAAGCCCCGCCCCCCTTATCGGACTCCTATAAAAGAAGAGGAAACTCTTACAACTCTTGTAAGAAAACTTTTTTAAAAACATTTTTTTAAGTTCTGCCACTTCTGGGATGAGATACTGTGGTCTGTGTATTTTGAGTCTCACTGTATACAGTAATGGAGGGTAGGAGATGGTCTTTTTCCTATGTCGGGGTCAAATGTGAGACACCTTAAATAAACAGGAAAATAAAACTAATTTATGTTTTTCCCTGGAAGCAAGTATATGACAGTGGAAGTGCATGAATCTCTCCAGTGCCTGTGAAAGGCCTTTGCTACAGTCAATCTGCACATGTCTCCACAGTACCAGAGAAAGGATTGTCTGACACACAAGCTATGGACTCCCCCACAAAAGCAGAGCGAGGCCTCTATTACAGCCAAGATATAGACTTCTCCATAGAGCTGTTACAGTTGTCTTCCAGACAATGAGCATGCCTATAGCTTGGCTGGAACAGACACTGTTAAATGTTTGTGCCTTCTGCGGTCTCTTCAGACATTATGGGCTAGTTTCCCAGACATGGATTAAGCCCTAATACTAGACTAAAAGAAAACGTCAATGAAAATCTCTCTTAAAAAAAAAAAAATGTTTAGTCCAAGATGAGATTTCCGGTCTTCCCTAAATAACAGTTAGCTTCTTTGCGCATCTTTAAATTTATAGAATTTGTTGCAAAAGACGTCCCTTTCTGGGCTGAGTGATTTTCGGATAGCGGAGCAAAGGTAGTTAGATAGAGAGCATTGGAGTGGAGGCAGTTCATATCTGCAGAGGGCAAGAGAGTGGAATGCAGGGATTTGATATCCAGAGAGAGAACTCTACATCCCTAAAACCAGCAAGACCACAGCAGCCTCATCGCTCCTGTCTTGTTGTGTTAACAGATTTGCAGGACGCCCAGGGGACTATGTCTACGTCTTCAATGACTACAGAATGGAGGAGGTACAAACTCTCTGGTGTCTAATTCAGCTGGATAGTGGTAACGATGACGATAATGATTATTAGCAGTTGTAGGAGTACCTGATTGGCATAATTATTTGAAATAATGTAATGCTTTATCATACCAATGAAAGTCCGTTGCAGGCCATTGCTGCAGATTGACTACTGAAAGAATACTACTATTAAATTAGTTTTAAGCAATATTTCAAAGAAAATTATTGTCATTTGAATTTTTTTGGCTTGTAACATAGTTCCTTGAAACTGCTGGAATTTCCCAATTTTTACCAGCATCTAAAATGATTTTTTCTACATTTTCAAAAGGAAGACTTTTCTGTTTATGCCCCCAAACTAGATCTTACTGTGTTCTTACTTTGTAGAAAATATTTGAGGCACAGCCATTATTAAATTTCAAGAGCACTTAAAACCCACCCTTTTAAAAAGATTTTTGCATCATCTCTTTATGTCAATAAATGAAACATTTATTATTATTATTGTTATTATTATTGTTATTATTATTATTAAACATAATGATTTTTTTTCTATTGTAGATAATTATGAGTTTCTGTTAGCCTTGGGTAAAAATGTTGAAATGTTATGTATGTTGAAATTACTACTATTTTGGAAGTGCTTGAAAATTTTTTTTTCTGGTTTCAGTATGTATTGAAGTGTCACTGTTTGGTATGAGTTGTCTAACACAAACCTCTCTCTCTCTCTCTCTGTGTGTGTGTGTGTGTGTGTGTGTGTGTGTGTGTGTGTGTGTGTGTGTGTGTGTGTGTGTGTGTGTGTGTGTGTGTGTTTCTTGTGCATCAGTGTGCTCCTGGAGGCTGTTTGATAGAGCTCTGCATTCAGCTCAGCATCATTATGTTGGGGAAGCAGCTGATCCAGAACAACATCTTTGAGATTGGCATCCCGTGAGTGTCCTTTTCTGTCCTTCTGCTTCAAAAGTGGTTGCAGAAAAATAACTTATTCTTATAATGGCTATAAAATGTGACAATGCAAGTGCACAGATGTGCAGAACAGCAGCGTATACAGCATATTAACTGTAAACAGTACATTAAAGCACAAAATGGTTAATGAAAACCATTGGCCATATTAGCAACAGGTCCTGGTAGTCTAGATCTAAGCAATTTTAATGTCTTGTGTCCACCAGTATGAGTGCAGGAGCTATTCTCTTGTCCTCTACATTTTGCTTTTTGTATCTTTATTAAAATTTTCTACTTTGCCCTAAGAAATACAGTTGTATTGCCAAAGCACATTTAAAAAAAAACAATATTAAACAATAAAAGGGAAAATGGAGAAAATAAAATAGTACTGATGATACTAAATGATACTAATCTACTGATGATAAATATGTGTATAATAGTGGTAAGATAATAAAAATAATTAAAAGTAGAATCAAATAAAGGCAAAATGTCTAACTATAATAACAGTTTGTTTGGCAGAAAAACAATACGTCATTGGTTAGATCATAACAGATCCGCTGCTGTGATTGTCAGCGCCAGAACCCCAGATTCCAGTCACATGTCTGTACAGGGTGTAGGTTGTGCAATACAACAGTAATATGCAAATGGTGTGTATTGGTGGCTGCTGTAGTGGAGGGGTGATAGAGCTGCAGTACAACATGGACCATCAGTGCCCGGAGCGCGAAGGTGTGACTCATCTCAGGGCAACGCACCTCGTACACACCTGCTTTCCTCCTGCTGAATTCCACATCAACATCACACGGGTGAAAACACCTCGCTACCCCAAAGTCAACTAAATTTCCCTGGCCTTGAGGTGCATCTTGTTGTAAAACGAGAATCTGTCAGTTTTCGGAAAATGAATCATGTTTCGTAATTCTTAGACGGGCTCTGCTGTCACTGAGGTTCAGCGTGTTTTTGGAGGCTCATGATTGAGAGGTCGTCATGCCTCTCCCCCGTGATAATTCACCCTCTGATAGCTTATGCTTGTAAACTGAATCCTTATGTACGGTGATGCTCCATAATGGGCATGAAGTAAGTAACATCGGAATGCACCAAAAGAATTATCTGTACCTGTATTTTCAAGTCATCATATATTGCTTTCGAAATGACAAACATTAGAATGTATAAGCTTGAGAGGTCAAAAAGGAGTAATATATACTTATAAGAAGTCTGTGTCTCCGTTTTGAAAGTTCTTTAACCAGAAATGCGCTTTGTAAAAGGCAGTTACAGTGTTACAGTGATGTGATTTCCTCTCTGCTCTTGGTTCCACAGTCCATTTTACCTTGCAGGCATTTCAGAATAGTTTTTAATTAAGAAGGTCTTTGTGACTGATCACTGAGCTCTTACCTCCAGCGTGAGAGTAAAGAGGAACCGAGGAGTTTGTGTTCAGGATGTTGTAGCCCTGAGCTGTTCCTTCCCCAGTTTCTGACCCATTCTGATCCCTGTTTCTGACTCACCCCCGAGGCATGTCTGATACGTTCCTTCAGTCCCTGTGTGTGTGTGTTGCGTGCGTGCGTGCATGTATATGTGTTTGTGTGTGTGTGAGAGGTGAGAGTGTGTGTGTGTGTGAGAGAGAGATAGAGCGTGCACTTGCTTGCACTTAAATGTCCACTTGACATTTCTTCAGTCTCATTTTTCATCCTGTTGTTTGAAAATGGTGTTGTGCAATGCTCCAGTTCTGAAAAAGAACAGGTCAGTTAAATTATTAGCAATTAGACTGTAAAAGTCAACAATGATTCTGCATGTACCATGCTTTTTTTAATGTATTGCTGATGTGACATAGCTATCCTGTCTGTAAAGTAACCGAACACACAAAGCGTTACTTTCCCTACTATATTCATACATCATCACACTCATTCTATTTCTATTTCTATTCTATTTGCTCACGTGAAATCAGGCTGACCTGTGAGACTGGGCACAATGAAACACAAAGAGTGTAATATGGAGAAGTTCGTAACAGTATCACTGGGTCAGTTCAAGTCATCTGTGAATTGGGGGAAAAATGAAAAATGGATTAATTTCCCTGTCTTTGTGCACAGTTACTTTAAAATTTAAATTACTCCTATTATGAAAATTCTTTTATATCTTTTATAGTTTTTTGAAATGGTGAATATTATAAGCCCCCGCTGAATAATTGTTCTTGTGAATAATAACATGAGGGTTTGCTGGAGCTCTGCATCCAGCATAGAGGTTATGGTTATGGCTTGGAGGTGAAATGGCTCAACAGTGATGTCAGTACTTTGACAACTTTCAGTGTTTAAACTCCATGTCTGGATGAGGGAGGATGGCTGTCTGCAAACTTTAAAATGTCCATTTCAGAGTCAAATATTTTCTGCTCCAAAGAAAAATTGCACACTGTAATTAAAGCAATAAGTTTCCTCCTTTGCAGAGGAGCGCACAAACACTGCCGTTTAGGCTGGCTGAGACATTGAACACAGCTGGTGCAGCTAACCACAAGAAGAAATCAGTTAATTAAGCAATTAATCCTGGAACAACTTCTTTTGTCAGCAATAGTTTATAATGATAGCATCAGAATTATAATAATATTTATAGTATGATTGTTATCATTCTAGTACAAGAGAGCAGCACCTTTCACTCTTCACACAGGTACTGCAACAAAGGTACAATGCAAAATTAAATTCAGAGGGATCTGCACTATCACATACTATAAAAGCCAGTCTTTTAAATAGAAGGCAAAATGAGAATGACCTTGTTTAGCAAGGGAGGTATGTCAAGGTTGTGTAAAAATTTCAGCTACACCTGGCTTTACCTTAAAGAAAAATGGAGGTGGAGATTAAAGGCAAACAAGTCAACCCCAGTTGTTGCCCATCAGCCTCCTGTGTGATGTTACTCGTCTGTTGGGACATGTGCATTTCAGAGCAACATGTTTCTTTTCCCCTCTCTCTCCCTTCGTGTGACTGTATTTGTGTGTGTGCATATGGTACATATGTGTCTCTTTGTGGGTTTGAATGTTGGGTGTGTGTGTGTCCCCTGCAGCAAGCTGAAGAAACTGTACCGGTCTCTGAAGGATAAGGGCTCCCCCAAAGAGGAGACGAACGAGCTGCCCCACCGCTGGCATCTGGACTACAAGCTGGAGCCCTTTCAGGGCCTCACCCCCGAGTACATGGAGATGAGTGAGTGCCACCTCTCACTGTCAGGCTGGGGATCTGGAAATATATCCATGTTTATAAAAAAAGAAAAAAAAACTGGTGAAAATGCAATGAAAACTGGTCAAAAAAACAATGAATATTATTTAAAAATAAGAGTTTACATTGATTTTATAGTTGTTAATGAAAGATTGATACCACGCATTTCAGTTCAAACTGCAGCTTTTTCACCACCGGTCACCAGAATATTACACTGTTTTCATACAAACTATAAACACATCTTGATGCATGAAAGGAATAAAATCCAGGTGAAAATCAGCTCTGTTTGTGCAGGTCGTGTAGCATTTTCTGTCTGAAGTGTACTGGTGCTGAAGAGCGAGCACTCAGACCCACTCAGGCTGTGCGGGTTTTTAGCGTGCAGTTTTAGAGTCCCAGCCCAAGCCTGCACCGAGGCAGGACCGAAAGAGACATCAAGAGCTGCAGCTTTGCCAGGTGCCCCTCCAGCACATTCCTTCCATAGCAGCACCCCATGATTAGCGAAATATTTCACAGCCTCCTTGGAAAGTGCCTTCAGGCCCTCAGGTACCGATGTCCTGGAATCTTTTTAAGCTACAGGGGCAGTGTCAGTCAGGCTGTCCCACCTACAGCGTGACACTGTTCTCCCTCGTACATCTCACGGGTTTTAATTACTTCGTCTATCTGGCCTGTCTCAGGAGACGGGTCTGTGCACTTGGTAACCCTCCTGTTTTCCATGGTTTCCATGTGCATGTACCTTAAGTGCATGTTGCTGAAAAGTGCAAATTAACAGAGATATGCCTCGCCTTCCAGTATTTTTTTTTACAGGTTTTTAATTTAGATTTTAAAATATTATGTAGTTTGGATAGACTGCTAATACGTGTGTGTGTGGTGTGTGTGTGTGTGTGTGTCTGTCTGTCTGTCTGGGTTTTTGTGCGCACATGTATTTGCACGCTTGTGCCTGCCTGTATGGATGCATGGTGTTTGGCTCCTGCAGTTATCCAGTTTGGATTTGTCTCCCTGTTCGTGGCTTCCTTCCCTTTGGCGCCGCTGTTCGCCCTGTTGAACAATGTCATCGAGATCCGCCTCGACGCTAAGAAGTTCATCACTGAGCTACGGCGGCCAGACGCTGTACGAACGAAAGACATCGGTATGACTTCAGCTGTTCTGGGAGAGAAAATAATAACGTCACTGTATCAATATACACAGGGGGTGGGAAACATAAAAAGAAAAGGACTTTATCTTTGAAGTAACTAAATCACAATTACAAAAGCAGCCACATATGGGAGTCATACTGTCAAGTGCCACTCAGCAGTATGTCTCAGCTATAAAAGAGGTCTGACAATGTTTATGTGAGTTTCCAAAGCAACATGGAACAACAAACACTGAGCCCATATTGTCAGTTCTTGAACTGCAGGTGCATCGATCACGAGGACTGCAAAATTATTGAACATGGCCCGGGAAACAGTGTCAAAAATTGAGAGCACAGATGGACACTTCACAGGATAGTAGCCAAACACCCCAAAACCAAGGCCTCAAATTAAACCTCTGTGACAACAAAAACTGTACCCTGTGAGCTTCACTAATCTGGTATTTACGGCATGGCTGCCCTTTGGAAACTCCTGAACTACCAGGCAGTTATGCACACAGAGTCTTCTTTTAGACTTCTTCCTACATTTCGAGAGATCAGTGTTTGGAGAAAGCTAAAGGAAGTCTTCAACTTACAATGTCCGTTGCCAGCTGTTAAACAGCTGATTTGTAATGGTATGGGCCACCATCTGGAGGGATTCATTAGGTCCACTAATTGCTCTGCATGGTTGTTTCACAGCTAAGGAACATGATGTCATTTTACAAGACGTTGTTCCCTACTGATGTTCCCATATTCCATGATGGTAACATTCCCATATATACTGCTAAACAGACTCAGGAGTGGTTTTATGAAAACCAGAATGAAATCCAATGCCTTTCATGGCCTCCACAATCACCAGACCTAAACATCATTGAATCTTTATGGGAAGCTCTGGAACAACTGATGCAGAGTCAGTTTGTTCATTCTTTAAAGACCTGGAGGTTTGGTCCAATGCCTCACTACACACAGTTCAGAACTTGTATGGCTATATTTCAAGGAGAATTGAAGCTGTTCTGGCAAACACAAAGGCTGAACTTGCCCCTTTTTCGTTACTTGATATTCATACGTTGTTTTGTGTTTCCACCCTATATGTTAAAACATAAATGAGAATTTTATTGGACATTATGAGCTGAAAGTCCAGTCAAAATCCAGGGGCCGTGCAAGTTTAATTGAAAGCCCAAAATGGCTCATCCCCCGTGAATTTAGGTGAATTTGGCTTTGGCTGTTTCTCCTGAAAGGAATAGCCTTAATCCTGGGTATGTGCAAACACAATCCAGAGACAATAATATTGCATCTTGAAAATGCTCTTCCTCCAGCCTTTCTCACTACCCTCTCTCTCATCCTCCCTCCTCTCTGTACCACAGGTATCTGGTACAACATACTCAGTGGCATGGGCAAGTTCTCTGTCATCATCAATGTGAGTGAAAAGTTTAATAATTTTTGGCTTGAACCTTTGTTAATAATTTTTGATAATGTCCCTTTATCTACACTTGGATTTTAATGTAATCTCTGTTATATCTTGTTCTTAATGATTTTTTAAAATAGCTTTTAGAGTTATATGTCTTCAATAAATGTGATAATGGTAATGTATTTTTTAGCATTTATTTAGCAGTTAGACCAATAACTTTTGCATTTCCTGGCATTCAAATGAATTACCTAAGGGAGAGCAGGAGTTTTTAAAACTTAACTTTTATCCTGCAAACTTCTGTGGATGTGTCATGACATGTAAGTGAAAGTTCAGTGAGTGCCCTTTAAAATGAGTGAGTCTAAGGCTAGAGGGGGCTAAATTCAAGGTTTTATGAAGGCATGGCTGTGTGAATCTGAGATGAGATCTACAGAAACCATCTGGTCTTCATTGCATATCATTTTATCCATTATTAATGTTTTCTGTTGCACTTATGGCATTCTCAGAAGTACTAAGAAATTCTGGCACTCGCCTCCAAGGCTCAGACTAAATAATAACTCACGAACCACCCCCATACCAGCAGGCCACAAAGGTCCGTTTATGGCGTAGCCCTTGCTGTTTCTAGGCCCTATTGCGACGAACATGTGGATGTAGATCTGATCTCCTCTTTCCGTCCCGTTCGCTCTCACAGGCATTTGTCATCTCCTTCACCTCCGACTTCATCCCACGCCTGGTGTACCTGTACATGTACAGCGAGACGGGCACCATGCACGGCTTCATCGACCACACCCTGTCCTACTTCAATGTCAGCAACTTCAAACCAGGCACCGCCCCCACTGCCCTGGAGGACCCTGAAGTCATTGTCTGCAGGTGAGGCTGTTTGTATGGATTTCAGACAATAAATTCTGTCAACATGTCTGACATATGTCTTTCATCTTCCAAATGCTGTGTACACTGTGTGTGCCACACTCTACAGCAGAGTTCAGCAGAATTCAGAGCTAGGAGGTTCAATAAAAACATTTTTTTTTTTAAATGTAAGCATACAAATCATATACTTGATAATATGTACATACGTAAAAATACAATTCCTAAAATCTCTTGTCAAATTTTTTTATATCAAAATGTTACAAATAAACATTTCAAAAATGTATCAATTACTGTTCAAAAAAAATTCTTCCAATATTTTCTTGAGTAATCACCACTGGACACATTGTTTCAAATCTTTCACTGGTTGGCTGGACTGGCTGGCTGCCAGTCAAGACTGAACAACTAAGCCAGCACTCGACAACTGAAAAAGACCACCAAGCAGCTGGCTAAATGTTGACTTAAACATTTGATTTGTCTCATCTTGAGCATTGTTAACTCTGCATAAGCCATCCCTCTAGCCAGCTTCCAAAGCAGCACTTGAAGTCAGACCTTATTTGTCTTGTGCTTCCCCCTGCTGCTAGCTCCCTAGTAATGGTGCGCTAGCATCAGATGCCCAACATAGGGGCTTTCAAATGTCCATTGAGTACATCAGAAACATCAGTTCTTCAGAGGTGTTAGCATTTCTAAGATGGCAAACATTTTAGCCTACCATTACATTTTCTTTGGTATAATACCAAAAGGTACTAATGTAGGGAACACCGTTGGCCTGATGGTTAGCTTCAGGTAAATGATCTGAAAATATGATTCCACAGTTCTGTGATAGCATAAGCAGTGTGTGATTGATTTTTCACACCGCAGATCAACTGCACACATTAAAGGATTGGGGCAGTTCTGTGATCACCACCTCCTGTATGTGTGTGGGAGGTTTGTAGCTGTGCTGTTGACATAGTTCAGCTGGGTGGGACACAAAGCAGGAAAACTTTTTTTTATATAAAAAATACTGTAAAAACTGTAATAACTGTAAAAACTTTATAGGGCATCATGCTGAGCTTTCACAAATTTGTAAGTTAGTTTGTCAACATGGATCAATAGGTCTGTTTACTGAAGACTGGGAACTCGCCAAATCTGGTCATTTGAAAGCAGTCCATCTGCGACGACAGGAATATTCATGACAATTTTTATGTGACTTGTGAATTGTCACGTAAATGACGAGCGGTCACTAGAGCAGACACGCGTAGTCATTGTATGGCTGGTCTAGTACTCGGCCCTTGCTGTGCACTGAACATGTTTGACAGGCCAGTGCTGAACTGTCATAGCTGGAATGTCTGTAAAAGTGCTTTTGAAGCAAAGGTCCGGTAGATAAGCCTAAAATTAGTTAATTAACTCAATTAACTTAACTAATAGTTAACAAACTATTATTTTTCATCTTGTTGTGTTTGCTTTTTTTACATTTTAACTAAAGATATATTTCAAGCAGTTTAGGCAAAAATGTATTTGTGAAAAGTGAAGTCCAATGATAGTTCCTATAATCTGAAATTTCCATCATCAGTGAGAAATTGTGAGCAAGATTAAGCATCTGAAATGTGTGGCAGAAAACCTGGATAACACTCAGAATAAATTAATGTCAGAAAAGGTAATGGTATGTTCATGGCCCTGTCAGAATAAGTGGCTGGTATTTGCTTTGCAATGCTATAGTATGAAACTGTGCGTGTGTGTGAAAGTGGATGAGGTTAACTTTGATTTGATGTTGATTTGATGGAATGCAGTGAAATAAGATTGCAGTCTAACAAAACACATGCTCCCAGGGTTAAAACGCCAGATTAAAAAATGAAAATGGGTACATCTGATCTGAAAAAATATTTGTGTCTGAAAGTGATTACTTCGGAATTTCCTGGAATCACAGCACATTAAATCAATACCCTGGCAACTTATCATACCCAAATCATCTCGGTCGGATCATTGACCAAATTAAAGTTATCTGGACTGTGAACATTGTGCCATTTCAGTCAGAATCTGTATATGGTCAATCATAACATCTATAACATTTTATATCCGCTCTTCAAACGTCTTTAAAATGCATCACAACAAACAGTTAATTGTGGTCTTCAGTGGGTTGCTGATGCTTAAACTACTCCTCCCCTTACAGTCTGGCTGAAACTATTGCTTTACATTCTTAAATCCAGTTTATTTCATTACACACCGCTGGATTCCGGTTAGGTTTCCCAAAGACATTACTGAAATAAAACCCCGTTCTACAGCTATCACTGAGAGAGATCTCATTCCATAGCTTTGATACTCTCGTATCATAAGCGCAGAGGAATCGGGAGCGTGAGGGGATATGGAGGTTGAGGGAGCAAAAGGGATGGAGAGGAGAGCAAAGGGGGCGAGGTGGGTAATTTTTTTGTCATGGAGATGAGGTGAAATTGATATGGCGATAGGTGGAGCCTCTCAGTCAAACAGTAGACTGCCTGGGGGCCTACAGAATCCAGGGAACGGGGCTTCTGTTCAGCAGGCACTGAAAATTCTCCAGTGGCTCTTTTGCTTTTTCTGCCCCTTCTAATTGAAGCTGCTGGGCTTGAGACTCATTCAACGTTTTCCCTCCTCACTGTTAGTGCCAACTGCACAGAGCTTCTATAAATATAACATTTTGATGGTCTCTTTACAACGCACCCTACTTCAATCAGAGAGAGCCCAGACTGCGCCATTTTTACAGTCTCCAGTGGAATTTGACTGCAGCCAAACAGGGAGTTTGTGTTCAAGGATTATAGTTACAAATGGAGATCTGGCCTGAGGAATCCAAACCAGTCTCTCACGCTCCAGGTCAATGCCTCTATATGGGAATAGAATTGATGTGATGGCTCTGGATATCCAGTGCCAGTTATTTTGTTTTCATAATCCAGCTCAAATCATCAACCCTGTGGAGGGGGTCAGTGACCCACTTTCTTAAATCAGGGGCCTGACTGGCAGGCTCTGGCTGGATCATGCACCTCCAAGAGCGGCCTGCACGTCCTGTCTCTCCTACAGCAGCACTGAGAAAACTAGCGTGCTCATCCACAGTGCATCTGGCTGAATCTTTTGTGAGAATGGTGCAGAGGCTGTGTTACAGCTGTCTGATGTACAATCACACCAGAGCTCCAGTGTTCCAATTGAAATATTTTAAATTCTTTAAATGAAATAATAATTGAAACTGGTTTTGGTTCTGATGTGATGTGTAAACTTCTTGTTGTGAGGTGATTTTCCAGGTCATGCTTGGCATGAAGAAGTGATGTTGTGCACGCACCTCCTGCGACTTTGGTCAGGATGTTGTGAATCCAGCTGGGGTTTCTGACCTGTGGGTCATTTATTCTGCACACGCAGCAGCCCCAAAGTGGAGTTCTGGCCTGAGTCCAGCCCGTCTCTCTCCCACTTGCAGGTATAAAGACTACAGGGAGCCACCCTGGTCTCCTCAGGCCTACCAGTTCTCCAAGCAGTACTGGTCTGTCCTGGCTGCCCGCCTCGCCTTTGTCATCCTCTTCCAGGTATAGCGTGGCTCTTTCCTTCCTTCTAGCGGTGCCAAACCGTTTCTGAGGATCTTTATGGTATGTAGATCAGCTCCAATAGGGATTCAGTGAATATGTTTAACCACCTATATCTAATCAGTAAATATTTCACATTATTTAAACAGGTGACTTTTGACATTACTTTCAGAGTGATAAACATTTCAGAGCTACAAAAGATCTCTATGTCCCATGCATGTGTATTACTGAGGGTCGACTGTGCATGACATGGAAATTAAGAATATCAGTACATATTAATGAGACCATCAATTGCATGACACAGATCGCTTTTGTTATTTTATCACAAGCTCCAGGCAGTCAGATTTTAGGCAAAGCCACATGGGCCGTAGCGTTTGTACTCCAGGGCAAATTGAGCCCTAAATCTTTGTGCTGCTGTTGCTTCAGTGAAGTAGTAAGACCTTTCAGCATGTCTTTAATCACCTGACCAGTTCCCTCTGACTTGGTGAGGAGGGAAGGCTCATAACTATCCCTCTGTCATAAGCCCTACGCTAAAACATAACTGCCCAGTTCTGCCACAGAGAGGTACTCAGCAACTCGTAATATTCTATCACCACAAAAACATGTGAAGGAGTCAGTATGTAAACTGCACCTCTGCGGGCGTCTTAGAGGGAATTAACAATGTGCTGGGAAGAATAAAGTGCTCAACTGCTTGCATTTTGTCATGTAATAGCACCCTTAATTCAGGTTAATAAGAATTAAATTGGAATAAGACTGTTAATCTAAAAACAGTATGCGTTGCTTTTATTAAGCCAATAGGAGTAAGTAAAGTAAGTTGTACTGAAGCAGAGTTGTGCAGTTCTGATGTTTTCCTGGTCCTGCCGCTCAGAACCTGGTGATGTTCCTGAGCATGCTGGTCGACTGGGTGATCCCGGACGTCCCTAAGGACATCAGCGAGCAGCTGAAGAGGGAGAAGACCATGCTAGTGGACGTCTTCCTGCGCGAGGAGAAGGACAAAATCCAGCTCATCCAGAACCTGTTCCTCAGAGACCCGCTGGGCCGGAACCAGGGCCAGGCCCCGCCCAATGGGCAGGAGCAGAAGCCCGCCAACGCCGGGCCTCGAACCCGCAGCCGCGCCGCCAGCTTCAGCCAGTTCAGCCGCCAGCCTTCTCCTGGTCACACAGTGAAGCACACGGAGGTGTGAGCTGGGGATGTCTGTCTGTGTGTGTGTGTGTGTGTGTGTGTGTGTGTGTGTGTGTGTGTGTGTGTGTGTTTGTCTGTCTGTCTGTGTTTGTGCATGTGCGAATGCGTGTGTGTGTGTGGAGTCGGTGGAGGTGGTGGAGCTACAGTGGGGGACGTGCTCCTGCAGCTCAAAGCAGATGTACTGATCCACACCTCTACTGCAGACCTGTCAGACCCAGCAGCTGTCTTTGGCTTTCTCCTTCTCTCTGACGTCCGGTAAACAAAAAAAAAAAAAAAAGCCACACGCTTTTTAAAGCCTCCCTCATTTTCTACTGCTTCCTTTGCTCTCCTCTTCCTCCCTGTGCTGCTGCTTACTCTCCATTTTAAACAATCCTCTTCTTCCTCCTCCTTTTTATTGAGTCTTTGGTTTTTTTGGGCTGACTGCTTTGTAGAGGACCTACAACAGGAATGGCTTCAGACCATGTACAGACAGCTGATACAGGAGAGAGAATATTGGGGTAGGGGGTCCATGGAGTGTTTAATCTCAAATCACAACTGATTTTGGGTTTGGGATTTATGTTATTTATGTTTGAACGTTGAAGGGTGGAAATTGGGAAACGCGTTAGCTTTTTCCCTGTTCGCTGAAATACTTGCACAACTGGCTGTGGTGTTCTGTCATTGCAAAGTTCATCTGACAATACAAAGGCAGGTGAATTCTCTTGGGAAGCTGGATAAGACATGAGAATTTGACAAGATTAACTGAGCAGTTTCCTCCATTCTGTCAGGCCTGTATTGTTCTGAAAAAACTGAAAAATGCATAAGCTTGAATACAAAATATAACAATGTTTGAAAATATGAATGTGGAAAAATATAAAACATGTTTTTGTTTAAAGGTTTGTGTTGCATTTAGGATAAATCATAGGGGGCAGTGATCACACATACTTCTACTAATGAGCTGAAGTAGGTCACAACATGGTCTGCAACATTGGGAATTCCTTTGGAATGCTATGCTGAACTGGTACGTGAATGCGAGCTAATGGCTAATTAATAAAAAAAAATCACACATTACTATATGGTCCTGTAAATGTTGCCACTATATTTTCATTGTTGTTATTGTATTTATGCATTACAAAAACAAGAATAATTAGTGTAGTTGTTGTTCTTGTTAGCATAGCTTGCTTTACTAGTCAGTAATGTAACTCCACACTGAAGCTGTGTGGACTTCAGCACCCTGTAGCTGGACAGCTCTGTTAACACTGCCCCAGTGCCCTCTGGGTAAAATGGGGCAGGTAATAGGAAGTAAGAGACAGAAGTCCAGTGTTTGAGAGCGCAGGAACAGGAAGTGAAACTTTTAGCCTAAGAGGAGATGTGATGAGACATTAAGAGCCCGCTTTGATTACAGTATGTGCTATTTGGAACGAGTTTGAGCATACTGTACTTCTCTACAAACTGTTCCCAGTACAGGACAGCCTGCTGTCAGATAATTTATCTTAAGTTTTAATCTTGCAAACTGATCCCAGGATAGTTTGGCCCACATCCTTTTAATTGCAATTATGTATTAATTGTCATGTAAACAGCAGCTGGACCCTCCTCCATGGGCCCACTAATCTCTCTGAAAAGGCAATCGCTGTCAACGGCTGGCCTGGAGGGCAAAGACCGCAGAACAAAGCAGACTCGTCACAAATTATTACCTGGCCTACAAACACGCCACTGGCATGCTGCATTATACGAGTTTGCCAAAGCATAATTTCTCTCTAAATAATCCTGTCTGTTCATTATTCTGTCCTAATCCTGTGGGGTTGACAATTCAGCAGTCGGTAAAGGACATGCATGCTTGTGTCAAAGGCCAAACAGCAGAGCAGAACAGGCTAGATCAGATTAAGGTAGAATATGTGCGTATATGGAATACACAAGCAGTACTGAAGGTTTGGGTGTGTTTTTGTGCAAGAGCATGGAGTCAATATGGATATCATCATCCTGGGTACTGTAGTGACATACTGGAAGACTGGAGGACCACAACTTTACAGCTTTAGAGGACCAAGTGCTCTACAACAGACCAAGTGATGGGACAGAAATGTAGACAAATATCTTGTACCCTGCATTTGTGAAACATAAAGATGTTTAAAAGTTGCAAAATTCCACAAAATTCCCAAAAAATCATGGATCCTGCTCGTTATACTGTTGTAATGTCACAAACCCATCCTCACGCCCTTACACACCAATTCTCTCCAGTACACAGACACAAATGCTTCCATATACATGAACATAGAACCACACTCTATTTCTTTCCCCAAACTCAAATGCATGCACACAACTTAATGTGCACTCCCATTTTCCTGCACACAGACCCATACTGACACATACAGAGACACAGCTTCTCTCATAAAGGTACATGCATATATAGTTACATGCATACATGCATGCATATGTACATTCACAGATTGCACTAACACATGCACTCTGTCCCTCACACACATGCCCTTTCGCTTTTCATTTCTGCTGTCCTTTTGGTGTTCTCTCTCATCCTGTCTCATCCGGGCCCAGCGAGATGCAATCTCCCCAGGCCCTGTAAGAGGATTAGGCCGCAGCACATGCAGTGAATAGAATGAGGAACAACACCCTGTAAACTCCCGCACAGCATCCTGAGCCACATGGGCGAGCTGAGCCTAAAAGGTAAATATTTGTGTTTCCTGCAGCTTTATGAGTGTAAGATGCGGTCAGAAGATAAGACTCTTAAAACACACATGCTCTGAGCTGAAGCGATTCCCCTCACTGCGTTCTGCGCTTGGTCACGGTCGCGACTCGTTTCTCAGCCCTCCCCCAACTGCATTTCATGTAAGCGTCTCCCCCTTTTCAGCTGACAGATGAACTTCAGGAGTGTCTAAGGTGAAGTCTGATGTGTGCACTAATATGACAGGTAAAGCAAACACCAAAAATATGGTTATTAAAGGAGGAATATGCTAAACATGCTAAGATTTATGTATTTTGTAATGCATTTTCATAGATATACTGAGAAATTATACTGCTATTGTTTCTCTGCAACAGAAAGGCAGACCTCTCCCCCCTCACCATTGGTCAGAGGGCTTAGTTTAGTCCTACTGGAAATACCTTTGGCACAGGTGAAATCATAGTTAAAGTTCATTTTTTGCTCAATGTGGAATAGAATTGAATTGGACAATAATCTCTGATCATTCTTCAGCCAGCTGTGCTGTCTGCATCCACAGCACTACTCTGTGACTTACCATTTAAATGACCTTTTGACGTTATTATCCATCTTAAAGTAGATCAGGCGCAGTGACGTCACAGCTTATACCTTGCCAGAATCTAGTCCAGTGTCCACTCTCAAAGGTCATGCCCTCTGACCCCTGTGTACCCTAGGCATGGCCCTTGTGTTCTTTTTCACAAGAACATGGTAATTCTAAAAATATAAGAATTCCAAATTGTAAAAAGAACAACTTTTAAAATGTAGACTAAAAGTGAAAAACGTGTCCGGCATAAAATGTGTCCTGAAACACGTTTATTTCTTGCTGTCTGAACATAGACCAATCAAATATGTGCATGTTTGTGGGTGATTGTGTGTATATGTTAATGATTGTGCATGTATGAGAGCATTCATGTTTGTGAATTATAATAACTAATAATTGAATAATCCCTCCCAGTCAGTTGCAGCTCAAGTGTGGGTAGTGTTTTGGTATGAAATTGTTAGCACTTGATAGATTATGAAAGATGCTAATTTCCCATCAAACACACTGTTCTAGTATCAGTCCAGTAAGACTGTGGTGCGCTGCTTTGATTACATTGCATCTCCCAAAGCCTCGATCCTTAATCATATCCATCAAGCGTCTCCAAGGAGGAGTGCTGATCTTGGGTCAGGTTTCCATGTCTATATCATTAAAGTGTTCATGAAGACCTGAAAAGAAAAACTGATCTTTGACCAGCACTCATACTCTGAGATGCACTATGAATACCGACCCCAGGCTAATCCCGAAACTAATACGCGATCTCTAGTTTAGAGGGGGTTGCTCACTGTGATGCGAAACCTTATGGTCTGTTTTGTGCAAACATGCTGTGTTATGTATAGAAGACACGGGGGAGAAAGTGGAAGAGTGGAACAAAGTTACACAGTCCAAATTCTTGCAGAAGATTGTCATTATTTAGAATATTCAGACCAAAAGGTCAGCGAAGAATAATTTCAAAATTTACATGAACATAAGATTTGTACATGGTTCACTGATGTCAAAATAGCTGTGTAAAACAATTCAGGGAATTTGAGCACATTGTTGCAGCTGTGGTTTCATAAAGCACTGGAAGTATGTTTCCTTGAAGACTAGTACCAAAAGATTTAGCAGATGTCAGTGAAAGAAGGCAGGAAAAGCATTTAACACTTACGCATAATTCCCTCTGGCCGGAACTAGGTTACAACTGTGATTAGCCACATTTTGGCTGAACAATTGAAACATTTTAGGCTTTTCTTCCTTGCTAAACAGAATTTATGGAGAAATCATGTGTAAGGGGAATTCAGCTTTGACGCTATGAAAGGTTTTTTGTTTTTTTATGGTTCAGCAAACTTTTTGTGGCCAACCAAATCAACCCTCAAAAAACTGAGCATACCAATAACCTTTTAGGCAGCTTAGCCTAAAAAAAAAATTGATGCTTGTTTTTTAGGCACGCAGTTTGAGCATCTGGAGTTGAGACTTGGCTGTGGCGGACTGAAAGACAAGCAGAAGGACTCAGTGCGGTAAACACACAGTCGCCCTGTGACTTGGGTCCTGGCTACATGGCAGCATGTCACCTCATTCTGTCAAAAGGCTACACTTTTAGCTTCTCCATTGTTTGCTACACGTGCCCCTGTGGGGAATTCCAGCTGAACTGAACTTTGAAATGGGCTGCTGTCTGTAGTCATATCCATTACATTTCTCTTTTCTTCAGCCCCCTCTGCTTCATCTACAGATGTGGAGTGAAAAAACAGTTGACCATACAGATATATGCTTAGCGTTGGAGTGGTATGCTGTGAGTTATACTGATTTTCTATGAGCTGTAGCAATTTTCCCTTGGATTATAGTGACTTTCTGTGAATTTCAGCAGGGTGAAATGTATTGGGTCCTTACATGGTTGTAAATTCACATCCAAGGAACAGTAACTCGTTTAACTCTACAGTATGTCATATCCATGTGTGTTATCCCTATATGGTTTACGTTGTGGTGTGGAGTTAGCTGATGTAAGTAGAGTGATACAGTGATGGGGATGGAGGGGTGGCGCACACACACCGGTCCCGGGGGGCACGCAGGTATGCTGGAATTTGACCCATTCCGCTCCTCTGTGAAAGAAGACCTGAGCTACCAGAGCCACCTGTTTCAGTATCTCTCTCTCATAAAAAAATACTACACAGGGGCTGGCCTGAGAGTACTTTCACATGTAGTTCTCCTCAAATACCTAGACCAGGCAAAATCAGCCAGAGGTGTTTGTGAAATCAGTACTAGGAGCAGGCTGGGAGTGCAACTAGGATGTTTAAATTTCAGCTTTTCATTGTACTTTAGGCCTTATGCCTCCTTTACATTTCAGAGGCATAAGGCATTTTCTAGAGGAAGTACAGCTATGAAAAAGGAATATATACATTTTAATTAAAACATTAGTACATTTGTACACCTGCTTTCAATAATGTAACAGTATTAGAGCACAGTGATTGAGTGCTTTGTCTATCAGTGAGTGACTCTCTTTTTGGAATTAGTTTCCAGGTATGCCTCAATGCATCTGCTATCTAGCTGCACAAATTTATACAAGACCAACAATATAAACAAACAGAATAGTCTTAAGGCCTGCAATCACCACTCTGTATTTGAATGTAGTTCAGGGTTGGCTCTCACACTTTGGACAGCATTTTCTAACCTAAATATGTTTGCCCTATAAAATCTCTTCATTCTAGTGAAGTGAAAGCTTTTTTTTCAGAACCAGAGAATGCATCAAAAACCACCACGAGAGCTTGTTTGTATAATGTGGTCTCGCATCAGTTGCAAATGAACAGTGCTCTCCTTCACTGCTGGTAAGAAAGCAGTCCACACTGATCTGGGACAATTCCAGGAAGCACAATGTTTTATAATATCCAAATATTGTGGTGACAGCATTGTTAGTGGTGTGCTGTTTGGTATTTATTTGCTATACTTGTATTTCATTTTATATGACTTGGCATATAGTATACTGGAAACCTGGAGTTATGCTGATTTGTTAACCTAACTGAGATGTGCTAATGAAAATGCTATGCTAAGCACAGGGAGAGCTCATTTCGTCACCGCCTGTTCTGTCAAAATCTCATGTGGGCAGCATGTCTTGTATTGGTCTGGTGCATGGCTGTTTACACCTAGATGCTGCTAGTTCACTGTGCTCTAAATTTGGGTATTGTCACCAAATAAGCATTAGCAAAACCAGGAACATGAAACACACATTATTGTCCATGTTTACTGGTTAGCAGATGATAGACAGTGATGACATGCAAATGTATTGCCCAACCAATTCAGCAGAATGAAATGAAACTAGCAATGTGGGAGAAATAAAACCACAATGTGGAAATCTTTCTCGACCTGTAGAGCTTTTTTCAGTTTTCACATTTGACAGTTTTACTCCAAATAAAGTATTCAGCTGGATCCAAAGTGAATGCTCTGCTTCTCTTGTGACGTTCTCATGGCCGGGCTGACACCAGACCTCCTTCCAGCTTTGGACGAATCACGTTAGTGATAGCGTGAAGGGCATCTTGGTTTTTGGAGGTGGCCGTTTCCCTCCTATTTGTTCCACTCTTTCGTTGTAATATTTTCCATCATCAATCCGAGGGTTTAATCACCTTTAGGACATGTTTTGTTACATGCAGAGTAAGACTGATTTATACCCCTCCGTGTTTCCAAGCGGCGTCTCACAGAGTGGGAAGAGCATGGCTGGATTTATACGTGGTGTATTTTGACGTTCTCACATTTTTGCTGCAGATTTATAGGGAAGGCGAAAGGGCTAAATGGGCCCCGGTGCTGTTACTCAGAGACTCGGGCTGTTTTTGTGCTGAAGGGCTCTGGCTGGTTGCTGTGTCTTTTCCCCAACTCGCATCACGTCTGGCAGTGCTCTCTGGAACCGCTTCAGCCTCACAGAGCTGTCTGTCTGTGGTGTGACACGCACAATGGAAACTGCGCTCAAAGGTGATGTGTTGGCCGCCATAGCATGCACCTGTGTTAACCTTCACCATATTAACCCTCATTATGCTGGTGTGTGGCATACATACAGTCATACAGCACAGCTGAAATTCAGGGAAATACAAATATTATTCCTCAAAACTCCCCATTTGTCTCTCTAATTTCACTCTGATCGCCTCACTCTGGTGTAATTTAGGTCTTTCACTTCAGTTTTGACAACTAATAGCTAAACATCCACTCGCTATAAGTGGGGCAGGTACTGGCTTGCTAAAGAATGAATGTGTTGTTAATGCATTTTACGTGGAAGTTCATATGCAGGCCACAGTGCAACATGCAAGCTCCATGCACCCAATCTGACTAATACTGTAGCATTTCAAAATATGATATGTTTGAAATGCTATATGGATTTATGGCACAAACCCCACAGTTCCCCTCAGGCTATAGTTGTTCGAAGAATGAAACCTCACCAAGCTTGTGGTTTTAAAACCTTTGATGTGAAAGGGGAAACCACAGAGTGTTTTAACATGACCATCCCTGCAGTCCAAGTCAGCTGTCAACAGGATCATAGCTAGGTGTGTACCTAAGTATTTATGTGGGCGCAATTCAGCGGTATGAACCCTACAATAGCATTCACAAGCTGATTCTGTGTCCCAGCGTCTGTTCAGCAGGACCTAAATGTGTAAATATCCGAATAATGTAAATGTCAACAATCTACAAAAAAGCCATGTTGTATATGGGTGCATACAATTTAGTTTCAACAATCTGCGAACTCCTGAACCTTTCAGCTACATACATGACCTCTGACCCCCTGCTTGTTTAACTCTTTTCTCTTTCTGCAGCCCAGACATAGGGCTGTAGCTTTATCTCATGGAATAGATCAACTGCAGTTTGTCAGTAGATTCAGTGTGTGCCGGTAATACTGCTCCGTTTTAGTAGTCCTGCTTGTGTCAACCTTAATCCAGTTAATTTCAGTTACCCTGGTTTGTCCGTAGTCCTGCCGTGTGTCAGTTTGGCTATATGTCTGTAGTGTTGTTGAATATCAGTAATCCATTTGAGTTTCATTACTGTAGCTGGGCAGGGTGTCAGTAGTCTTTCTGTGTCGGTTATCTGGTTTGTGTCTCTCATCCTCCAGAACAGTGGATGAATGGGAAACATGCATGTCCAGGCCCTCATTTATTTCATTATTGTATTTATTTGGAAAATCCTAATGGATAGCTAACTGGCTACCATGGATACAATGGCCCTGACTCAGTCACAGAGATGATGTGTCTGTCTTACGCAGATGTTAAAATGTTGTCATCATTTTGTTTGGCTGTAGAAAGAGTCCAAGGCCACAGAAAAAAGGGCAACTTAAGCCATAAAACCACTATGCTGTTCTGTGTGTGCGTGCTTGTGTGCATGTGTGTGGTGTTTATAAATCAGAAAATCAAAGTTTTCTTTGAATTATTGATTAGTTAATATATTTTAGACAGATTTCATTAACTTATTGCAAGTAGGTAACGTGTCCAACTCTGGAACATTAGTGTTCAAAGCATATAGGTGGAAGGATCACAGCCCCCTTTTGACTGTTTTTGGAATTAAGGCTGATTCACACGATAATTCAGAGTGTCAGAGTTACAACTTTGTTGCAGCGGATACTTTGAAGGCACCTTGTGTTTTGTGTGACCAATTTGCATGTCTATGACAAGGATCCAATATTTTCTTTTGGAAGGAAAAATTTATGTAGTATTTTGTGAGAGAGATGACTAATGTGCCAAAACTGTTGACATAAAAAGGGAGTAAAATAAATCTAAAGACAGTGTAAATTCCACCTGTCTCTGGGTCTCATAAAATACCTGTAGGAATGGTTGCAGTGCTGACTACCCATAATTCTGCAGGAGAGTCTGACAGACAGGGCAGACCAACGAGCTGATTAACAGCAGTGTCGTATTTCTCCCATGCTTAACTCCACATCTGCAGCACAAATCTCACACACCAAGCATGCACGCAGTGGTGTGAAACGAAACAGAGCTGGGAAGCAGAACGGCCCGGTTGCAGTTCTCTGGCCTGATGTGGGCATGGTCAATGACAGTCCAGATCCGCTCTCTGTGTTCTGATGCTCTGGCTCTGCAGCATTTACAAAAGCTGGACACAAGCATAGCCAGTCACATGACTGCTGTTTCAGCTGTGCCGTGCCAAAACTGCACTCCCTTACTCATAAAATTCTCTGTCCCGCCTGCACCCATGCTGACATGTTTCCTCTAAAAGAAGTGTGTGCGTGCATGCATGCATGCTTGCGCAGTGAAGACAGTGGCTTGAGACTTGAAATATTCAGATATGAAAGCACATCTTTGGTGCATAGAAACCCATAAAAACATTTGCACCTTGCAAAGAGAAGAAGGACAAACACTGTAGCACTAAGCCCACAGAAGACAAATAACATATACCACCAATCAGTGCATAGAAAACAAGAAATGCATAGTAATACTTTTAAGTGTACTTCATAGTGAATCATTAAGATGCTACACAGCCGCACTCGAAGAACTCAGCACAGAGGAAGATGCACGCTTTTGTATAGCAAACATACCTCTAATATATCCTCAGGTCTGGAGAAAACTGAATTCCCATGAATAAGGAATGTGAACTGCAGTCACGCACTAATACCAAGGTATTTGACTCTCTTGGATAAAGACCTACTCTCAGTGAGATTTATAGTGATGCTCTGCTTTTCATAAAAAAGGAACATTTTAACTTCTTAAATTTTCAAGTGGCCATAGCCATATGTGTTTGTTCAGAGGGAAGCCTGATTTTTCTGGAGTTGTATACACTGATTCCTTTTATTTCCCAGCTTCAGCTCAGGGGGAAAGAGTATGAGAGAGAGAATGAGCAAGAAGAGAGAGAGGAAGAAAGGGGGAGATACTGAACTGAGATTTAAAAGAGGGGAGAGATGAATATTGTGACAAGGCACTGTTGGCAGAATGCACTGTTTAACAGAACGAATAAAACAAGGAAGTAAAACAAGGTGATTTTCCCAACACTGCTGAGGTTCTGTTATTAGCCCCTACCTATATGCTGTTATATGTTTTCAGAATGTATACCACATCAAGAAAATGATAGACTCTGCCAGATTCCCTAGACACAGTGAAGTTGGTGTTTATGGGTGTCGCTTTACAGCACCTTAACCAACCCTGCGGTCAGTTTTCCTTAGGGAGGCCAAATAGGATTTCGGGCTTAACTCAGACCGTCGGAAGAAGCTTATATCCTAATGTGCCGTTGGCCACAGCTGTTTCTGTGCAGCTTGAAGTCAGATTATTTTGAGTCACCAAGTGAATTTGCCCTGTGCAAAACCATTGAAAGGGTGTTTCACAACAACCGTTTACATGCTGCTATCTGCCTGAAAACCTCATGTCAGCTGTTCCATTGCAAAGATTTGTGTACTGCGCGAACAGAGAACGGAATTACAGTCATAATAAGAGTTAATAGTCGGCTTCCAAACTGATTTTGTGCTATTTCTTATTTCCCAGAACTTTGACAAATCACCAAATAAGGAAAGAAAACATACCATAGTTCTAGAAAACATAATATTTTTATTCACTCACTTCACAGAGACTGCACACCCTGATCAAATTGGGATGAACCATTTATTTTTCTGTATCCTCCTTTTTTTTTAACAGTGGGAGCATCCTGTACCATAAAACTGTGCACAAAGCACAGCTAATTTCCTCTACTCTACATGTCCAATGAACAGTCTTTATGTCAACTGATCTTGTATCTTTCATCTTCGTCTTGAAAAATGACTGGATTTCTGACAGCTCAGAGTTACACCCTTCATACTGTTTTTGGCACAGTCCAGTTTTTAAAAGCAGGTTGCGTTTTCTCTGTTTCACATCATGTCCTTGAAACCGTAATTGGGCAGCCAGTGATCAGCTTTGCACTAATGACAGTCTCCTGCAGAAAAGAGAGGAGTACCAGAGTAACAGGGCATCTTGAGTACTGACTAACACACAATAAAACCATGAGAATGATTGTTAGTTGAAACATTTTGAAGAGTGACCTTCAGAATTCAGAATTCTTAAAAGTGAGGGTTTTCCCAGAAAAGGCAATATGCACTCCCAACAGATGGAGACACACACAATATACTTAAGAGTGTGGAGTGAAGACCATTCACTTGTGGGTAATGTTTCTGATTGGTCAGTACTACAGCATATCTTTACTGGGGGTCACAGGCCTCACCTTGGGTAGGTCAAAATTGATCTTTTTTTAAGACAATTTCCTTGTTAAGAAAGTTTTAATCTGTCCAGCTGATGTGTTTTTTTATTTTATTTTATTTTTTTTGCTGTTGCTTGGACCTGAGTGTGTGATTATTGAGTTCTTCCCTCCTGTGTATGAGTTTCCATCTGTGGCTAAAAATGGCTGAACATGTGCTATTACCTCATGAATTAGTGGGAATTAGTCCAGCTCACAAGCCTCACAAACTGACCGCAGGTAGACCCGGTCCAGACTGCGGCTTCAAAGTATGACCGCAGGTAGTCTTGGCTCAGACTGTGGGTTCAGTTAGCATCCTGACAGGTCACATCTCAATGAATGAAACTGTCTGTATTTGGGCCACCTTAAATTCAGGGCTATTTGTATGTCACTGATGCAGCACAGTAAGCTTACACCTTTATATATCCAGGCATACTCCGATCTCAGATCAACCGGACAAAACCCTCTTACAGAGGCAGCTTACGTGCTCAAATCCCAGCTCTGCGTGCATATGGGGCTTCTTAACACAGCTCTGGTGTCACACGCCCTGCTCTGTAATAGTCCAGTAGGGTTAGTTTGGGCCAATGAACACTTCACATAATGTTTGCCAAGCGAGAGCCCAAAACCTTGTGTGGCTTCGACACACACCCGGCACCACAGAGTTTTTAACTCAACCACTAGGTGAAATATCCTGCACACTAAAAGCTGGCTGTAATAAAAAAAAAGCTGATACAGCTAGATGAGGCCATAGGAAGTGAACAACCTAAACTGGAGGTCTTTGTGTTGCTAACTAGTTAGATATGAATCATCATGCTGATGAACCATTGACTGATTCTGAAAAGTTGAATGAACAACTGAACTCACTACAAAAGGAACTGTTATCCAATCAGTGTCATTATCCTGTGAATTCTGGCATGGGTCACGCATATTCATTGTATTTAGTAGAACACAATGTTGAATGAGAATACAGAACATGGTGCATACAGTTGCACTTTCAGGAGTATAAAACAGCCGGTGTGTCGGAGTGCAGCACAGGCTTCAATGGAATTTCACCCCTGGCTCGCTAAGAGTATGGTGCATGGTTCTCACAGATGATGACATCCACTGTTATTGGCCAATCAGCTCACGTTTCTGATTCATTGTTCACCAAAATCTATTTACATCTCATTTTGACTCATTTAATTTGTGATGTCTGTTCTGGGCTAAAATTGACCAGTTTCTTTATTTTTACTTTTTATTTGTAGTAACATATCTGAAGAATGCCATTTTTAATATATCATTATATTTCAGTAATTTTGTAGTTTAGGACACCATATAATCTAGTGAATGTTGCTTCTGTGGAAACTAAATTGATAAGGATAGGCATTTCTGTCTACTTTCTCAAAAATGTGTATATTGGTAAAGTGGGGAGAATGACTTAATAGAGGACATTAGATCTTTACCATTATGAATATACTTTCTGTACATGTGATATAGGCCCTGTGGAATCTTTGCCCTAACATAGTCAATGACAATGCTAAAATGAATAAGACTCAGTATGTGGGCAGCATGTTTCAGTCTTTAAACTTTAGTAGTGCCCAGAAAAAGAGACCCTCTCAAACACTTTCATTCTGAGCCTTTTGTTTTCCTCCTTAATTCAACATTCCATCTATTCACTCACCTGAAACCTGCAACCTGACTCAATCATGCTTGTAGCATAAGTATTATTTGGGCATAATGCTCTTTTAACTGTTTGTATGATTTTTGTATTGTAGTGAGACAGGTTCTTCTCACATTCATACTGTACTGCTCCAAACACCTAGCAAGCTAAAAGTGTCAAGTTCAGTTGGTTTGGCAATTTTCGATAAAATTTGCCATCAATTGCAACTAACTGGCTGTGCTGTTTTATGTATTTCGGACACATCTTCAACAGGCCCTCTTATCAAAGTCTTCACTGGTTCATTTTGGATTTTGTCTTTATCACGAAGATAATCTTTCCATCCAAGAGAACATCACTCTAAGAACATCTTGATTCATTGTTGAAATCCTTAAAGCAGGTTGTGCTTGCTGATGTGTCTTTACCTGTGTTAATTGCAGCCAAAAAAATGGCTAACATTATCAGAATTACCTGACAACATTTAACTGTGCCTTCAATCAAAAACTCAGTACAGCGAAACTGATCACTCTGGCCTCCATTTTGCACACATTCAAATACTCTCTCTCTGTTTCCTCCTCTCTGTCTCTGTCTGAAACAGGCAGTATGCTGCTGCCGCTTAATGTCATTACAATGAACAGGATGAGCAGTGCCGCACTGCTAATCTGATAGAGTTGGATGAAGGTTCTCTCCCTCTGCTGCAGGGCCTGTAGTCCGGAGCTCAGGTGTGCCAAACTGGCTGCTTGCAGCGTTCAACAAAGGCACATAGTCTAACCATACGACCCAGTGACCTTGTGACATCACTCCACAAGTTGCACTTTCAGGTTTCTTTTTTTTCCATTTGATTTGAATAAATAACACGCATATATTTAGACATCATATATAAAGTTATACTACATGCTGTTCGTATAATTTAAATAATTTATATTTACGAGTCAACTACGCATTCAGGACAGCAATCTCTTCCCACCACACATACGCACAGTTGAGGGTTCCCCTCTTCGAATACATGCTGTGAAAACCCCTCGCCATATTAGTGTTCAGAGAGGGCCCCTCACGCACACACAGGCTCTCCTCCCCCTCCATGCGCACACGTGAAGTGAGAGCCGGATTCATGTCCTGCGCTTTTTGCGCGACAGCGCACAGACGCAGGACGTATCTATTCGTATCCAGCGCCAGTTCACAAAGCTCCTCTCCGTGGTTAGCGCACGCACGTACGTCTGCGCGGTCTTGCACTGCGAGTTCCAGTGCCTGTCATCGATCCCCCTGCAGCCGGTCTTGGCAGGCTTGGCGTTCCGGCACTTTGTCTCATAAAAGTACTGCTTGACCTCCAAGCCGTTGGCTTTGATGGAGCCCAGCACCGTGACCGTGCGGCCCCGGATGTCCACGGCCGTGATCTTGTCCGTCACCCACTGGCTCTCGGAGTCGCACACCGAGTACTCGCCGCGGTAGCTCTTGTGCTCAGCGTGCCGTTTCCTCCGTGTCCTGTTCCCCGGCGCATCCTCATCCCCCGTGTGCTCATCCATGAGGTACAGCGGCGGGGGCTGCAGGGGGGGTCGTTCGCTCAGTAGCACCCGGGGCGAGTTATACCGCTTATGCTGTTTAAGCATCTCTGTGCCAACGTGAGGTGGGGGGCGCTGAAAAGGGGAGGGTCTTCCCTCCGGGTAGTCCACCATGCCATATTCAGTGGCGTGGAGCACGTCCGAAGCCGCGGGCACCTCCTGGTCCCGAGGCTCCGCCCCCCTCGGCCGGTCGCGGGACAGGCCCTCCTGCAGGAGCTGGATGATGAGGGCGTTTACGGGGTCCTGTGTGGGAACGCGCCGGCTCAGAGGCCTGGCCTGGAATCCGAACAGGTATGCCAGGAACATCAGGTACAGCAGCACGGACATCACAAGGTTCACCTGTAAGACCTGAGCAGAGGAAGACCAAATTTAAAATGAGATCACAGTGCCATTACAGGGTTCATTTGTAGCAGCTGAGCGAAACTAAAAATGCTATCATTTACATCACATATGATGCAAATTTGCTCAATCATTTGTGCGAAGGCTGACAGACTTATTCAGTTTTGGGAGAACTGAAATAAACAGTAAATAGGACAAAAGAAAGTTCATTTGTTGAACCCCAAGCCAACTAAAAATTCTTACTGCTACATCTCTACTTCTACTTACCCACACCGCCACACTTCTGTTCCTTTCTCTGCTATAGACCAACTGCTGCTACTACTGACTCAGTACCTACATACCATTACATACCGACTACAAGAGACCCACACTCTACTTTCCCAGCAGTCCTCTCAAAAACAGGTTGGCCAGGACCCTCACAGTGTTGCAAATATTTATTCTTTGGGAACAGGGCCACAGTGACGCAGCAGGAAAGGAGTAGTGATGACACTAATACTGAAGCACCTCTGGTGTCTGTAGTGTTTGTGATAGCACTTAAAGTAACACACAGAGCGGCCACTTCCAGCCACTTCTGCAACTCTTCAGCTGAGCAAGTCCCATTTATCATGGCTGTATAGTAGCTAATAAAGATAAAAACAACAAGGTAGATCATTAGTTACAAGTCATTTAACTCCTGCCAGCCTGATACTGCTTGACATGAAACCAGAATAATTGTGTGAGTGACATGTCCTTTCACTCTGCTGCCCACAGTTCAGAATCAGAATTCTGTACCAGAGCTGATTGGACAGGAGTCCCCTGGAGGCAACATATGATTGGCTGTATTGTCATCCCTTGTATTTAGCCTGCACCAGCTGCAGTCATTGTGTAGCTCACCATTAACTGCGCAGTCCTGCTGTTTAACTGCCCCAGCAGCAGCTAAAGGAAGTGCTAATTGGCTGTCATCATTTCAAAGAAACTGCATGACTCACAAACTGCAGTCTCACAATGTGATGGAGAGTTCCCCCAGAAAGGAACAGCCTCCCAGAAACAGCGAGGTAATCCAGATGGGGATAAGGACGGGAAAAAGTTCATTTAAATCCCACAACAATTACAGAATAGATTTGCAGTTCTGTATGGAGTTAAATACAATGTCCACACTATGGATGAAATGCACATGTGATAGTTCCACTATTGTAAAGCATTGTGTGCAATTGGGTACAGGTACAGTATTCCATATGGTTAGAATACAAGAAAACTAAATATGACCATATAAGACACTTAGTCACTTTTCAATGGCATGCCTTTTTTTCCAACGTGGCAGAAAATTGGTACTGTCCAACCGCAGCCAAATACCATTTTTATTTAAACTTTCCCTCGAGTTTATGAGCAGGGTACCAGTCTGACAGTCAGAATTCATTGCAGCTGTAACCACATTCCACTGCTCTCATATAAACAAAAGAGCACAGTTGGTTTAGCTTATCTGGCAAAGGGCTGGAGGTGGAATATAGACCACCTGCTTATAATGTCCAATTACGCTTTGTAAGAAGCAGGTAGATGGAGAGAGAAAGCACACTTTGTGCTGAAGTCACCTTATACGGAGACCATGGTAATGTAAGTGCTTATCTTCAGAACTACTGAGGTTTACTTTGGATCAGAACACTGAAGTTTGGATTTATTTGATTTGTCATGTGAACTCCACTCTTCTACTGTTTACTTGATGTCTGCCTAGGATGGAATCTGTGAGACATGCTACAGGGTGTGTTTTTCAGGGCTGATCTTAAATAATCAAAGAAGATGACTGTAGATATTAAGAGTGAGGCGGTGTTGAGCTGGTGGGTCACAGTGTAACTGCACAGTCACATTTAATAGTGAGAATAAGAGAGGGAGGAAAAGGAGTAGACACTTACAGACACAACTGTACTGTTCATGATGCCAGACCTTGGGGTTAGCTGCAGTAGCTTTTGTTGATGTGGACTGAGGGCCGACTCTCTGAGATTGCACAGTCACCACGTAGAGATCCGAAGTCAGTCAGCACTAATTCTTACCTCCAACTGAAACATTAAATTACTAGACTAAATTAAATGTAACTTTTTCTTCTAAACAAGCACAGATTTTTTCTTTGTTAAAGAGTAAACAAGCACAGATTGCTTTTTCACAAGTTCATTGTTAGAGTTTGCAACTTGCCAGACTGCTATTGACAATTGGTTATGCATCTTCCAAGTGAATATGATGAACCCAGCTATATAAATTAAATACAATATTAACAGTATTAAGATTGCAGCTATAATTCCAGCACTTGATTTGTTGGGTGTGAATTGTCTGAACTGTTTTTCCAAAGCATATCGAGTCATCCTGACAGTGAAATGGAGTCAGATGGCTTTCTTTGTGGTGGCAGATTTTAGCAGGAATTTATAGGGTATGAAAAGAACTGTCAGCAGGTGGTTCTGTGCCTGGCTTCCAAACTTGCATTCTTCATTTTTAATATCCACTGTAGAAGGCTTTGGCAAAAGTAATCATTAACCTGATAATAGTTTTGGGAAACAAACACTTTCAGACACAACCACAATCTCATAATCAACTCACTCAATCCTACACACACACACACACACACACACACATATGCATACATACTCCAAAACACTTGTGTCCTGAGTGTTAGGCCTTCATCCAGAAAGAGAACTAAATATAAAATGTAAACAGTTTCCTTCCAGCTAAACAGAACGACTGGTTCTTCAGAATGGACAGTGAGAAGGTTGAGAGTGGCTAAGAGATAGAAACACGGCTGCATCTTATTATTTACAGTACTGCATCCTTCCTCACA
The DNA here is from genome assembly GCA_022829145.1 of Albula goreensis. Classification (NCBI taxonomy): domain Eukaryota; kingdom Metazoa; phylum Chordata; class Actinopteri; order Albuliformes; family Albulidae; genus Albula; species Albula goreensis. Next base: position 8,055,580 of record CM040765.1, read on the forward strand.
CAACAGCTTCTCTGGTCAATCAAGCACTTAAAGTGTGAGTGTACCACATGCAATTACACAGTACTCCAGGAAAATGACAGAAGCAGAGGCTGACTGCATTTTACAAGATGAGAATTGTTAGCCTGCACTATTTTCAATTGATGTTGGACAATGTAGCAGTGAGGCAAGGCCTATAGTTACGTTAAAAGTGGGCATTCCAAAGAAAATGAGAAATAAAAAAAAAACATTTAACAGCTCCTTAGGTTTTATCAAAGCTTTACACAATTTTACGAGTTTAGACACTGCCATTAAAAAGTCAATAGGACCAATCCTGTGCTAACATTGTGAAATATTTGTTCATTATGACTGCATGATAGTTGCATGTTTTGATCAAGGGCAGCTAACTGTTCAGTGTGCTCCTTGACCATATGCAGCACCTGCTCACTGTGTGCATCTGAGACAACTTTCATTATGACCTTATTCACAGTGGCTATAAGATACCAGTCCCCTGTTACTGTGTGTGACAGGCTTCACGGAATTCACCTGAGGGCTTTGACATTTTTTATCACAAATTTTCACACCCAATCTATGTGCTGTCACTAAGATATACCCGGTTCTTGACTTAATTTCCATTTCCAATGAAATGGTCACTTGTGAGGAACATGAGTTTAAAATGACCTCTACTATGACCGTATTTAACCAGTGAAATGAATGGAGGAATGTAACGGCCATCCACACAGGGGGGAGATGGCAGCTGCTGATGGTTTCTTCATGGCAGGACTCCTATGCTGTGTGGAGGAGCTTAGACAGTGTAATTGTGTAATGGTACTTTAATGCTTTTCAGTGCAGGAACATATGCTGGGGTTCCCTTGAAAGGGATGAGTTTTAATAATGTCAAAGGGATACGATTTACCATCTGCTCCACCCAATCTCCAACTTTGGTGACCGAGGAATGCTCTGAAAGGCTGAATCTATAGCATGTACTATACTGACTGGTATGTACATATTCAAATATGAATGCACACAAAAACAAAGTGTGTCTAGGGGTTCTTAACATCCCTAGGACACAAAAATGTGGCATGACATACATTTAATTCAGAGGATGTTTGTATGATTATGTGAGTGTATACTGAATGCAAACATTGGTTTGACAGGAACATTTTCTGTCAATGTGTAGGTTATTCTGTGAATTAAGTTCAGTCATTGTTTTCACATTTAGAGGTTCCCCTTCTCCTGAAAAACAGCACTGAGTGTGCACGTCGTGCACCTCAGGGCACCTGGCGCATTCAACCGGACAGTCCCTTGAACTGTGACCCCTGGCAACTGCCCACGCATTGTCCTGCCAGCCAGGAGGCTACAGACAGGTTTAAGGACTTAAAATCTGAGACATTAGAGGGTCATGTGATTATCCGGGTCAGCTGACCAATGGCCAGTAGGCTCATATGTATTTATCTGGACGTCCCAGATTCATTGTGGCCATTATCCTTTCAAATTAGGTGAAGGAGCATCTGTCAGCTTGCACTATATGGACACTGAGTAAATTGCCACAAAGAGAACATTGAGAGCAAAGGCACCTTGCTTTAGCCCCATAGATGCTTGCCTGTTATCTCACTCCTTCTGCCCTACATTTAGAGGATTATTGATTTTCCCTGTTCCATAAGGATGGCGTGGAACCTTTCCGCTACCTGCATGGCGGATGTTTTCTCCATCCCTCTCGACCTGCAGAGCTCTAGCATTACGCAACCGAGAGCACAAGCCGTATCGATATGATCACATGGCTGATAGCTGGAGGTGTGTGCAGACGGCCAGGGATCAGAGAGCGATTGTTCGCCGAACACTCTGGGACCTGTTTATCAACCTCATCGCACCCTTCTAAGGAGGACAGAGGCAGAAGAATGCAGTCTCTTAATTGAATAGTCCGTGTTCTTCAAAGCACAAGGGCGCACTGTTAAACAGCTCCTTAGCTCATAGCTGGTATCCCTGAGGCAATTTTTAAAAAATGCCCATAGAAAGCTATCCAGTGGAATATTAAGAAACTCATATAATTTTTTTCATGCACAATCGCCCCTTACAAATGTGGCGATCCTTATCGTGTTAATATAACTAGAGAGGAATATTGATTTATTTTTGTTTTTATGTAACCAAGTCTTGTGATAATACTGTGAGAATGTTCAAACGTCTTCGGGCCTTTTATTTTCTCCGTTACTCCCAGGGCTTCTGAAGACGTGTTTACAGTAGGGCGCTTTGTGTTGTATGGTTGCGTTCCACCCCAGAGACGTTGGAGGATTTAAACCCGCTCTGTGATCTGTGTTAAGTGGTTTAGAGAGCCCTCATGCAGAGCGGTCTGCTGATCTCAGACCTGTCCTTCACAGTGAACTGATCCCACTGCCATGTGACACCCCACATTATTTCTCTCACCATATATACCCCGTTCTCAGTATGCCTTCCCTTTGTAGGTTCTCCTCTTTTTTTGTCAGTACTTCTACCCACTGTCAGTACTCCACCCAACTATTACTCCATCTCCTCACTGGCATCACTCTGCCAAACTGTCAGTACTGTTCCCTTAGTCATCCCTCAGTCCACTACCCTTGTATCATTACTCTGTCAGTACCCTTCCCATTAGCACTACTTCCCATTGTCAGTACTCGACCTCATTGTTAGCACTCCTTTTCACTATCATTGTTCCATCCAAATGTCAGTAGTCCCAACTGTCAGTACCCTACCCATCTGTCAGTACTCATTCCCACAGTCATTTCTCCAACCACCTGTTAGCACACCTTCCCTTTGTCCGTATCCCACTCTACTCTCTACGCTGCCCTTACTCCACCTGTCAGTACTTCTCCACCCCTCTGTCTGTACTCTTCCCCGCTCTCAGTGCTCCTCCTCATCTTTCACTACTCCAAGACCCCACCCCACCGTTAGCACCGTTCTTCATGCACTGAGCCTGTGCATCCAGCAGAATCCAAAGCTTCTCCTGTGTTCAACGTAGCATGTCTGAGGGCTCTGTGGAGGTGTTAATCTGCACATGCAAATATAGCAGCTTTCAGATCTGGCAGTGCCCTACTCCAGGCTCACACATGAGCTAAAGTTCTCAAAGAAAGCCTTGGGCTTCCTGAGCATCTAACTCCCAGAGGATTGGGCCGGGATTAGCGGCTCTGTAACTATAGTGTGGACATGTCTTCAGTATGGCTGTGGCAGTACTGAAATGCAAAGTGGATATCTGCACAGTCTGATACATGCTGCAGAAACGTTGTTAAATAGAAAATATTGACTTTGCTCACATGTTCCCATGCCCTGCATGTCATTACATAAAACACTGTTATGGCATTACTGTTATTTTTCATCATCTGAGACATACCACCACTGTTCTGGATTTATTTTGAAAAAGCACTGATATACACACAGGCACATGCATGAAAGAGAGAGAAGCAGTTCCCCAAACGCAGGAACACAAGGGATGATAGACAAAATGGGAAGTAGCAGCTCAGCCTGAGAGAATTGTGCATGTCTGAATCAGTGTAGAATACAAGCCTTTACCTGTCACCCAGAAAATATGCGCGAAACGTCACTTTAAATACCCATGGGGTAAACTGGCTACTGTTACCATTTGTGATCCAAAACTCTATAATCTCTTTTAACCCTCAAAACAGTAGCAAGCATTTTAGCCGCCCTGACAGAAAAAACGAAAAACAGCAAATGGGGTGCACAGAGTGTTTTTTTTTCGGGGTGACTAGAGCTCTGAGAAGTGAGGAGATGAAATATGGCTTGTGTCTGGAAAAGCTGAGGCTTCCACATTGATTACGGACTTATCTGACAGTCACAGTCTGAACAGCGTTGATAATCGGAACGGCCCCAAGGCTGAGACATTAGCCGACTGTGACCAGGAGATCACAGCTGTGGGAGGTGGTGGCCCTAGCCCTGACCCGGCCTGGGGTCCTGTGGGTTTTAGGTGACGTGGGCTCCTTTGGGCTACCAGTGCATGATGGGAAAGCTTGCTTCAAAATATACCAACCTCAACTTTATTGGAAAACACTAAGCTGTTCAAACTACCAAAGCTGTTGTTTGTTAAAATGCAGCTAGCTAAACTGCAAGCTTCAAAGAAAAAGCAGCAAGTTATACTGAATGTAATTCATACCAGCGTTGAAAAATATGAGCATGTACGGATGATTCTTCTGGCAAAAAAGTAACTGTTACTTTTTAAAAACACTTTTTGTTATTAATGCTCAAGATATTTCAGAGCAAGACAAAAATAAGTTTAATCATTGCTACCTAGCTATCTTAGCACACATTGTTTGAATATCACAACTGAAAAGGTAGCATCTCAGCATTCAGCATGGAGATCAGTTATTATGACCTCATTCATCACATTAATCATCCAAACCGAATGCATAGAGAAGGCAGCAGAGTGTTATTATGGGGTGTTTTATGTGCCGTTCCCTTTCTCGTACAGTTTGTATGTTCAACCTGACCACAGGTATTTTCAAAAGCTTGTGGGAGTATGTAATCAAAACAACTTTAAAAACGTCACCTTTCCCTACACATGTCATTAATGAATTAATCTACAAAAAGAAATGGAAGCTTTGTCAACACCACACCACACAAAATATTTGAAATGGACAAACACTGAAATTAGTTGAATAATTCCGTCACCCAGCTGTATATACTGATATTACTCCCCAGCTCTGCAAGTTCCTCCAGCAAAACATGTCAAGAGGCCACAGGGTAGCTACTGTCCTCAGTGAGAGAGGTGCATCCCGCTGTTCAGCACTACCCCTCTGCTGTAGGGTGTAGAGTTGTTTCTGCTTCACACAGATGAGTGACTCCGACAGCTCATGCACTTTAGCTGCAGAGCTCCTGATTGGTGTTCAGGTGGAATAGCAGTAACTCAAGGGCCACTACTTGGGCCATTAAAAAAGCCTGAGTGAACTGCTACAGCTGCAGTGGCTGCTGTCAATCACCCAGACAGGTGACTTCCTCTGCATTGTAAAGTCCTCTGAGGTCATGAGATGCTATTATAGAGTTGCTGTTAACACTAATAATAATTTAATTACTATCATATTAAGAATTGTGAATCCTTAATTTATGGTTCAATTCCAAATCAAACACAACTCTTATAGCACATGCATGGACTCCTGTCCTCATATCCACTCACTCCCATGTGCACATATCACATCATAACACACTCTCACTCAAATTCACCCTCTCATCTCCACAAATTCAACCAGTACCTCACTTCTGCATACACATACATATACCCACTCCCTCACTCTCACACACGCCCCACCTGACCTGCTCAAATCTGCCTGCTCATACCCACCCGATGCCACAGTCACACCCAGCCATGCCCCTTACTCATATCCACTCTTATTCGCCTGAATCCCGCTACTACCCACACCCACACCCACTCCCACTCCCACATGCTCAGCCTCCAGCAAATTCCTCAGATTCTATTTCTGCGATTGTGCTCAGCGCTCGCGCGTCTGCGGCTGTGGCTTTGAGTGTCCATAAATGCTCAGGTGGTTGACGCAAATAGAGGCAACTCAATTAGCCCTGGTACTCTAAATAAGCCGCGCTGGGTGTGTAATAAGCACATTAGCGGCCGTACAAACAAGGGGAAATCCCGGCAGCTCTGTGCGCTGCTTCAGAGGTGTTGGGGTTTTAATTACACCACAGGCTGCCTGACCCCTCCATCGCTGCAAGAGTACGCTGCTTCAGGGCTGCTTCAGAATGCTACAATGCTGACCCTCCCATGAATACAGAAATGAAAAACATCATTTTCACAGGCAGATTCCCATTCATCCAGCTGTCCCATCAACCTGAGGACATGTGCTGGGCTATTCAAGGCAAATATAACTGCACATTAGTGCACTTTTTAACTCATATAGAACAATCCTAATCTTCAACTCAATCCAACTAAGGTATAAATTCTATGACATGCATCAGTGTGTGTGTGTGTGTGTGTGTGTGTGTGTGTGTGTACATGTGTGTGCGACCTGGTTTACAGTGGCATGAGTGTATTCTGGTTTTTAAACCTTTTTTTTTGGTTGTGGAATGTTGTCAAAATGTTCTTTTCTGATTATTTTATTGGGCCTCTTTGTAAAACTCCTTCCCACAGAAAAATGTTTACATACAACCTGTACCAAGGTACACCTTCGTGTAAAGGGTGTTTATGGAGCAGCAAAAAGAGGGAAATTGTAAAAAAATAATAATAATAATTCTACAATGTTGCTATTCACTGCAAAGACACACAGCCTCAATGCATTGTTGTAAAAAGTTGCAATAATGTTTTGCTTAGTCTGGGTGTTTGTGCTTGATTTAAAGTTGCGGTTGCATGCCCTGGAAGTTATATAATTAACACTAACAATATTAGTCGACCATAGAATTTGTGGATATACAGACTGCTGTACTGAAATTATTGCAGGAAGGCTGATAACTGTTAATGTACAGTTTGTGAAACAAAAAATTGAAACTACTTTGTAAGTCACTTATTGAGTGATTGCACCTCCATGTGTGGCTGGTTCGGCCTGTATGCACACTGGCAGCAATTTTCCACATGGGTGTCACAGTACCCTGGGGGTGTGACATGTGACATGTGACGTCTGGCCATTGGCGCCACAAAACCTCTCTTCATTTCAGTGTTTAACAACCTTTCACCACGTATAGAAATAAAATTTTAACAAACATAAATAAGACAAAAACACATCTGTCATACTTCAAACCCTGTGTGAAGTATGCACTTATACAGAAACCAAGATTAAGTGTTCTGATTAGCGTGTGCATGGGGTTGTCAGGGCGATGTGTTGTGCTCTCTTGCACTAGTGGGAGCTTAGTCTGCATTACCCTTCAGTAATAAAATCATGTCATAGAGATGGATAGATGTGTAGCACTGAGTAACAGAAAAAGTGAGACAAATCAGCCCACAAGACTCTGAACCACCAGCAGCCACAAAGACTGTGAAATATACTTAATACATGATGTCAAGTGTATGCTTCTTCAATGATAAATAAGGCTCAGAGGTAGCTGAACTAATAAGAAAAGCGAGGAAGCCACATACAATGACACATCACTCATTTTCCCTGTCTGCAAAAAAAAAAAGACCGATATGGTTCCAAATGGGCAATCAAAATGACATGCTTTTGGCCTCATTGAACTTGAACTGAGTCCTTCAGGATGTTTCATTTTAAGACATTTTTCAGTTCATTTTAGTTTAAGCGATGCTCATGAGGAAAACATTTTTTTTTTTCTTTTTTTGGTGAATGGGCTGGGCTGCCATGGTTTGAAAAAGTTTGGGAACCACTAGAGTCATAAAGTCTACCAGTTGAGTTGATGGGGGCAGAAAGTGCTGTCTCAGGGCACCAATCCAGAGTATACATGGGGGTCCCCAGCTGGGTTGGCATGTGGTGACTGAGATGTGACATATGAACGATGTCAGCGCCATGCTCTCTAGACCCCTGGGTGATCACTCATGCCCTGTGTACTGACACTTTGGGCCAGATTCAGTCCAATGCACTTTGTGTCTCTGAAGACACGTCTGATTCAATCAAAACAGACTTTACATTACCACTTCATTTTCTTTGACTGTGTCATATTTTATTGGAGGCTAGCCACCATGTCCTTTGGAATGTGCCCTTTTCCATTCTGAAGTAAAATCGCATATGCCCTGAAAGAGACTAAAGTCTATTTTCATCAAATTCCAAATGCCCTAAAATATTTCTATATTCATTTGATTGAATATAGGTCTTTATCTTCTTTAAAGATGTTGTCAGCTTTGCATTAAAGACATGACATAGCATAATCACTCAGTGCTACATAGTAACAAATGACATTGGCCTTGTCTTTTTTGGTATTTTTTCCTCCTTTTCCCACCCGCACTAAGGTGAACTGTTTAACCTCATGCAGCTACCCTCTCCCTTACTCAGGAGGAGGCGGCCTTGAACATGTGAGTCCTCTGATTCACGTGACGACACATCCCTTGCTTCCTCCCACGCTCTCATACCGCCTCTCGGACCTCCGGCCACAGCCGGTGATGGTGGCATGGCTGGGATTCGGGCTCCCAGTCACAGGGCTCACGCCTGCTTCACCAACCCAGCGTTTCACTGCATGAGATACCCGGAGGCCACCACCGACCTCGTCTTCTAAGGACGCACCCAAACCATTTAAAGAAAGTGCACCCTAATCAGGACCGCTGGAATCCTCCACTGTGGTAACACTGCTCTGTTTCACTTTTTTCACTACTTCAGAATAGTGGCTAGTAACAGCTTCATAATCAACATTTTCATAGATTAAACCACTGTAACTCTGGGGCACTGTTCACATGATACACTGCTCCTTAATGTCAGATAGCCCCCCTTGCTGCACTCTACAGCATGGAACTTTGCCAAGTACCCCAGAATCAAATTCACTCTTTGCAAAAGGGGCAGGTCATCTCGTCCCAGTCATAAGCAGTTAATTGCTCTTTTATATTCTGTATAATAACTTGTGAATTCACATGTGGAGTGGGCTCCTGATATACTAAAATCCCAGGTATGGGTGGGCAAGACCAAATTAATGTACCCATGCACAATTGCTAACAAAGTAGTGTTAGTTAAGTTAGTGTTAGTTTTAGTGTTAGTTTTGCAGTTGTCAACTAAATACCATCTGTCAATGAAAACAAAGACATTGCAAATTAGATGAAAAGTCAGAAAAACACTGTATATGTGTCCATTGAGAAACTGAAAGACATGATTTGTCAGAAGATTTTGTATAAATCTAATTTATACCCAAATGTAAAAGAGGGCCCATAACTCAGAGAGAGAGAGAGACATATCATATATTTGCTCCACAGATGTTTTATCCTACCCTAAAATAATATAATGATATTGTTAAATTCATTGTACCACACATGAGGTTCAGCTGTGCTGCACAATAGACTTCCACCTGAGACACAGCCATATGGAACTACATGTGCTATAAAGGCCACAATGTTTAGGGTTCTGCTCATTTTGACTCCTGAGTCGGCAATCGGAAATTCTCACACTACCAGTCTGTCAGCAGAACGTAAACTATTTCAGCATCATTCAGGACAGATATATAACTCCTACTTGCACCGAGGGTTACCCAATGGGCTCTTTCCACTGACTCTGCACAGGACCAACAAGATGGAACACTTGGGAGCATTTTTGAAAAGCAAACAAAGACAGATGTAATTACAAATATTTACAAGGCTAAGCCTTGTTTCAGATGCACAAGCCCCTGACTCAGTCTGTCTCTGTCTCTCCCTCCCTCCCTCTCTCTTTCTGTCTGGACTTAACAAATAAATATTTCCTTATTATTGTTTTACCACCGTATATATTAAGCACATAATAAAGTGCTTTATAAAATGTACATCAACGCACGTTGCCAGTAAGTCTGTCTGTCAGTCCATTTTTGGGTGAATTCTTACAAACGCTGATCATTTAAAAAAAGACACAGACCTATAAAAAAACGTTTCCCAGTCCATAAAGCGAGCGGCTCTCATAAACCACATCAGCGTCCAGGACAGGGGTTTTGTTTACACTATACGATTTCTACTCTTCTCTCAGGGGCCTGATGAATTACGTGCCCCTGCACAAAATGTCACCAGCTGCCAAAAACGAAACCATGTGAACTACGGTCAACCAGTCCTCATCTGTGACTGTACTTGACCACTCCTGTCCAGCGGCTCCTGTGATGTCATAGGGGTGTGGTCTCCACATGGACTTTCAACATGACCAACATGGTCAGATTTAATTTTTCGCAGGTAACCCAAAAATGGGTCGAACATCGCGTCAGTAAGTCAGCAAGTCGGCCAGGGTTTTTCCTAGCCGCCTCTCTCTGGTTTAGTTCAACAAACTGTGACACACACATTACTGAGGCAGTGAGAGGTGGGCTGTTCTTTCAGACTCATGTTGAAGACAGATAAAATCCCTAAACTTTATGTATTAATCAAATGTGGTGATATGTAACAAATGTCCTTTGAACTGTAATGATAAATGTAAAAATACATAAATTTAAAATGAAAAGAATTCTTGCGAATACCAAACAAAAACATGATTGACTGAATGGATGATAGTAGCATTAGAACATGCAAAAGGTGATGTAATATCCAATGAAAATATTAAGACATTTATTGATCCATAAACCAAAAAGGATTTGTTTAATCTGCTTCATAAATCCAGCATATACGTTTGGGTTTTAATGGGAAACATTAAAATGAATAATGGTTCACCTACTGCCCATGCAACTAATGGTTTTGATGGACCCCCCCCCTTAGTTCAGCTGCTGAAAGACACAAATACCGGCAACTCCTACAGTTTTATGAGTCATATAATACGACAGGTTGCTATACGGCATACTATTGGTCTGAAATTCCCTAATGAATAGGATTTTTATTGAGATGTAACATTTTTTCTGTTTTGAGAAAACTATAATACCTCCCACATTACCCAGATGGCTCTAATTTTGGCATGACAAAAAATAAAAAAATAGCATGATATACTTGGAAATTTGAGATACGAATCAGAAATCCCAGATACACTTTCATTAAATATGTCTCACAATAATATTCCGCTCGGAAGCACTGATTGGCTACTTATTCCAGGCAATGCCATTATTATCAATTTTAGGTAGTTTATTGACGAGCTAAACCTATAGAAACCTGCACAACATTCTTGGGATTTTAACAAGTGAGTTAAAAAACTAAACCTGCATAGCAGTTTAAGACAGGTGCAGAACTTTTAACGGCAGGTGCAGAACTGCTTTCGAAAAAAATGTGCGTTGATGAACACGCAGAAGACGCTATTCGCATGATGTGCGTTTGTAACTGCTCTACGATGCGGATCTGCACAACCCAGTACTTAAAACGGAATTAAATCAATTATTTGGTAACCGCTTCAATGTTATTTGGTAATTTATTTAATAGTGACATATTAACATACAGTAATTCCTACTCGTTTTCATTTGTCAGGATAGTGCTATGTATATTTGTAATATATATATAACCTCAGTGCACTTTACACTGCCTTACATACACCTTAATGTTGTTTTGATGACATTAGTTAGTATTACTGAGGGTGTTGCGTTTAATTGAGCTAAATCCAAAGGCTGCTAAACCGCCCGAACCAATCTCGAAACGGAAAAAACAAAACAGAGAACTCTCTAAAAAAAAAAAAAAAAAAAAGCGCACACGCACATACACACACACGAATGGAATCCCTACTCAAATCACACTACGACCTCACAGAACAGAGCGGGTGGAAAAGTTGAAACAACAAGTACATTCTGTCGTCTATCGTTTTACCGACCTGAGGTAGAGAATTCCCGGTAAGAAGAACTGCGCCCGTACTGGTTTTAACTCCCCCCTGGGGCAGAGCACGCTGCACAGAGCTGCACATTCCATTGAGATTTTCACCTACACGTAGACTACTGTGTTTGAGGTACAGCAAAGACTCAAAAGGGAAAAAAACTGACCTAAGATCAACCTATTTACCGTTTAAACTATTTATGAAGTATCACCTTCCTTTAAATATGTTCTCTCCGGTAAACTCTAAGTCAAGATGAAAAGCAAATTCCGACTGCGGTGCTACTCAAGCTAGTTTATTGGCGATAGTTATAAAACCCCTTTGGACGATTTATACATTTAAAAGAAAAGCACCGCTGTCACAGATCCATTCGCAAATAATTATCTTAAAATCCCACAAACAATTAAGAACATGGCAAAATATGCGAATATACTGAAAGAGTCCCTACCGTAATAAAGGTAACCATATCATCGGTGTGCACGGATCCAGCAAAGACGACATTAAGGTGATATGTTTACAAATGATTGTTTCGAAACTTCTCAATGTAGACCACCCCACGCGTGCTGCAACAGTTCTACCAGCCTTCACTAAGCAAGAAAACTCTCTCGCTCTCTCTCTCTCTCTCTCTCTCTCTGTTTTCAGTTCTGCGGACGTAATCTACAGTTCGTTATCCATACGCAGGAGTCAGATGGTTTACTGCGTGCTTGCCCTGTGTGTCGTGGGCGGTCCATACCAAAATCGCAAGCTTCGGTCGTTATTCTGACACACTGTACTTCAGGTGTCTGGGCAAAAGTGCATAACTGTTTGACAGATACTATACTATACCGCCTTTTGTATTTAATCATTTTCCAGGAAACTATATCAGAGATGTTTTGAGATTATTCGTGAATAGAATCAAAAGTAGTCTGTAATATTTATTTTTTTTTTTTTTAAACCTATGTCTATCCTACGCCTTAGAGCTGTGCATGTCTATATCCATCCGTCAGCTGTGTAGCTTTTTGCGTGTAATTGTTTTGAAACATCTTACCTAACAGACCAAACTATTATCATTTTCATTCATTTGCGCTCTGGGGAACCTGGTCTACTTTGCAATTACAAGGCGCTTGAATATTTGAGTGAATTTAGATGTAGTATGTGGAATAGAATGGGTATTGTAAGTGAAGAACGCACTGAGCTCTGTTTTTGTGGTTCAGCCTCATCACACAAAGGTTAAAATAGAGCCTATTTCCTTCTTTACCGCACTGTTTATTTCGAGGCTTTTTGGTGTCAATTTAACTTGAATGGAATGTAACCGTTGAGCTGTTACAGTGGTTACATTCTTAGCTGCTTAATTTCGTCCTGACACTGATATCACGCAAATCTTGGTTTTCATATACTGAAATCTTTTATCATTAGTTTTGAACGTCAGATTTGAACCCAGTGAGTTTTACCTTTAACTAGAATTCTTATCCAGGTGCTTCAGAGAATGAACACGTCAGTTTTGGGTAAGTTCTTTCAGTTACAGGATGTTGGGCTTTGTGGTTACGCGGTCTGTAAACATGTTTGCTAATTGCAATATAATTATGGTAATAATTTATAAAATCACTGGGGTTATTTAAAGAAACATTCCTCTTTCATGATAGAGAAAAATCAATTTTTGTTTGTCTTTAGTTTTTGAACTAAGTAAAAATAAAACAACACAATCCCGAAATAGTTCTGTTAAGTAGTCACAGTTTAAATGAAACTACTCTGTAATTTAGCACTGGATGACTTCCAAATTCATTTCCATCCATACAACTGAAAGCACCTAACATAGGCACTCACAGAATTTCAGTCTGATTGTAGTGCAATGATGCTGTGAAAGATATTTCATGTTGTTACTGGCAACAGTAGCAGTAATATTTTAGGGGGTTATGACAGTTATGTAATACAATAATAGAGATTGTGTGTGATTATGATCACAGAAAAATGGTTTATTAGCCCAGAGAACCAAAGCTGGGCAATATTATGCCACAGTAGACACAGTTACAGTAGTTTGCTGGATTTATGACCCTGACAAGTGAGGCTAGATGGTATTTAAGGAAAATATAGGGTAAATATCACATTGACAGCTTTCCACAAAGTGTGTCTTCTGACCTGATCTCCACTCACTGCCAGGATGGAGGCAGCTGACATAGAGGCAACGGTCTGAAGGTGGTTGCTACTTTTTTTTTTTAATGAATTGCAATAACTAAATGTGATCCTATACATGTCGTATCACATTGTGGTTGGCACTCTATGCCTTTTACTGTTTCTGAATCCTGTATCAATCTAACAGACAGGGCGTGTCATTCACAGATGGGAATCATTCACAGACAGACAAGACATGCACAGATATGTAGGATGAGGATGGTGGGAGGGGCTGAATGTGCTGTTGGGATTCTTTATAATCCACTGTGACAGAAGGCTTTCACAGATTTTTAAAAGATTCTCATATGTACAGCCAAGATATCATATATGTGCACAGATTTTGCAGACTGCCACGGGAAAATCATTTTTATGGCTTTGAAAGGAAGTGTAAGACATGTTGTTTCATAGTGTGAAAAACATTTTGTTAATCCTGGGAAATATTTCAGTTCCCTGGTTTTCGCCACAGATGTCAGAATGAAAGGTAATTTAAGACTACTGTTGACACATCACTTTGAAGGAAGAGGATATTTCAGTCAACCTGTGCTTGTTTATTTTTAGACAGAATTCGGGTTTGCCACACCCAAAGGTAGCATCACTGTTAATAAAGTAAGGATAACAGGAAAGTTTGCATATTGGGCATTGACAGTTACCTGCCAAAATAACATGCCCTAGGCTTGCTCTTAGCTGAGAGGTTGGCGTTAGACTTATATCGGCATCATAATAATGGTGTCTATATAAGTATGTATCCAGACATGTTTGTGTTTGTCTCACATCAAATCATTTTCCAGTCATCTCTCTCTCTCTCTCTCTCTTTTTGAAAATGGTGAATGATGTTGAGGGCTTTGTGGAGGTAAGGGGAGTGGGTGGATGTGCATGATGGGGGGGTGGCATTGTCTTTTTGAGTTATCTGATGTTGTGTCTGTATTATTGTGGTTTGTTTGTTTTTATTGGTTGATGCAGGGCTTTCTGTGTTGTTTATTTTCTCTGATGTGTGAGGATAAGTGTCGGTCTCCTCTGGTGGCAAGGTTCTTTTTGTTTGCTTTTGTATTATGTATTGTAGGGTGTTTGTGAAGGTTGGTAGGGATGTACTCTCTCTCTCTCTCTCTCTTTCTTTCAAACACACACATAATTCAGCGGTGTTATAAAACTCCTATCCGTTCCTCTTTGGAAGTGCAGCCCTGTTAAAATTCCTTTTAATTTATGTAGTTTGAAAATTGTAGGTTTCGGCCTTGCGTGTCCACACCCACCCAATCAGCGCTGTGCAGTGTGTGTAGGCACAGAAATGAATTACCCGCCACTCTGCTCTCCCCTCTCAGCACTGATTTATGTACCCTAAAGCACTGTGCTGCACAGCCACATGTCACACAGAGCCCTGTGAGGGCTAAGAGCACTGTGCCTCAATCACAGTTTAAAGGAACAAGCACCTAACGCATGTAAATATGTAACCCTAAAACAGAGGGAGGACTCACATCACGGATATAATCTGGGCCTGGCGGAACACACAAGGCCTCTGACCAGAACACAGTGATATACACAACTGGGCCATCCAGGCAGGAATTCCACAGATGGTTCCAACCACTGATGATGGTGTGAATGGCGGGGTTGCAGGTTTGAATCTCAGTTTAGGAAAACTTGGTTATATGGAGACTGTGTTTGATTCATTGAGGAAAATCCGAAATCAGAGTGTACTGATTTGCCTCCATTAGTTATACTGAAGGAAAATGGAGATAGCACTACAATATTACTACTGGCAGTATGTTTAGTCAGCATAATGACTTGACTATTGTATCTTTTTTTACTCAATTTCTTTCTCTTTCTTTCTCTTGCCTTTTCTTTCTTTTTCTCTCTTTTCACCCTCTGTCACCCTCTTTTCCCTCCTCTCCCCTTCTCTCCCCCTTGTTTTTCCCACCCATTCTCTGATATACGAACTCTCACACATGCATCCATCACTAATCACTGTCCTGTTTCCATCTGTGACATTTTGCCTGAAGGGTGAGTCACTGAGCAGTGCAGTAATAATGAGACTCTCAGGAACAGGATGGTCATTAATTGGGTGAGTCACAGTTTCCAGCATCTGCCACTCACAACAGACACCCCACAGCAGGCATGATAACCCCACCCACTCTGTCATATCCACTCACCTAAAGCAGCCCCCATGACCTGGCCACTCTCTAATAGGACACCCCCACAGCAGGGCCTCATAACTCTCCCCATTCTCTTATAACTTGAATTGACAGCAAGTGAGATAGTCACACACCCAAATCAGGTAAGATGGCCCCGCCCACTCTCTCATCATATACATCTAGAGTAGGTCCTAGAGCCCCGCCCACTGTTTTATAACATAAACCCACAGCAAGTAAGAAAGCCTCAAGCGCTCTCTCATGACAGATACTCACAGCAAGTAAGATAGCCCCACCCACTTTCTCTTAGCACACGCCAACATCAAGTCCTGCATGACTTACACCTCTATCAGGTGCAAAAACCAGGAAAAGTATCAATGACTATACCTTGAATGACCATTTTTTTGTGTGAACTCTGCTGGAGCAGAAATTTGCGTAGATACAAGTATGGGGGAGGAAATTACAACTTTTTCTGGTTGATTTACCTTTCTCGCGACAACCAGGCATGAATGTACTTTTTGGACGGTTGGGACAGGTTTGCTGCTTATTGCCTTGACACATTTACCATTTGGTTAAAGCTGAAACATACTTTATTATAGTTCAAAAACAACTTAAAAACAGAAATTGTTAAGAAATGGTGAGGCAAAGAAAAATGTCTTGCCTCGTGCAGTTTAGAACAAGAGGCCAAAACTGCACTCCTTGTGTACATAAAGTACTCTCAATTTTACAGGGAAAATATATTTTCGCTTGTTTTTTTTTTTTGTTTTGTTTTGTGGTATTTCTGAGCCCTCTGGTATAATAAAACACATAAACCGCAGTTAGTTTTTTTAATAACTCTGTTCAGATCAAATAATAATGAATAATTTCAGTCAGCCTGCCTGAAATGATTGATGGGGTTTTTTGCTAAACTGAACCATGGGCATGAAGAACTCTGACGGAAAATTAAGCTGTGTAAACTGGATTGTCACTGGGGACCTATTTCCTGACAGCAGACAGGGAGAGCAATGTGTGGGAGCTCAACAGCGCCCTCTGTGGGTGTGAGTGTTCCTAGCACTGGCCCTTTCCTGAAATTTCCAAAGCTGACTGTCTGTCGACTGCCTCTGACCCTGTGACCTGCACACCCTGAGGTACAGAGCTCACAGTGTGCTCTCTGCAGATCCCATCATTGCAACAACAGCACTCAGGTATCACTTTCCATTTATTTTGTATAAAACTGTAAATTGCTGCAAGAAATGCTTATTTGCAACTTGATGGTCACAGTTTCGAGCCCCTGGTTAGAAACAAACACAGAACCTCAATATGTCACACAAATGAGTTTGAAATATAAATAGCGTGTTGCTCCATCAGCTGCATACCGTGGAATATTTAATGTCTCACCAACGGTATTTATGTTCAGTCATCTTACTAAAATATTAGTCATTTAATCACTCTCGAGTGTGATTATGGGCGTACTTATACGGGCTGCATTTCGTGTAAAACGCTCAAAGAAAGCCGCAGTGTCTGTGTATTGACGCTACCGCAGTGCACAGTGTGACAGAATGCATGTGGCATTGCGTGAAGCAGTTCTGATGTGCTCTGTTTTCATTTGAGCTGGAGTCCCTCAGGGACCCTGTTGTGTTCTGTTGAACGTAATGGATCTCAGTTCAGCGTTTCACATAAACATGTCCTTACAGACAAACTGTAGTGGTCTGGGTTGTGTCTCACAGTTCTCTTATGTTGGCATTAAATTTTTTCTTCCATGGGCCTTTCATTTTTCTCACAGTTGAGCTGGCAAACATCCAAAGTGCCACCATTCATAAGAATCTTATGGAAATAGCCCCTCTGAGAACTCTGGCATTTACATTTATTAATTTAAACAGATGTATTTATTTATTAATTTACTTTTTTAAAAATTCAGTCATTATCTGGTCAATAATTGAGCACTAATTTATCATTCTTGACTGAAATGCAGACCCATGGACTGTGCTTGGCCAGTGCCACCAAATTAAAACAAACAGTCTTAGATTTTTAATATCTTTACAGATAAAAAATATGCCAAAAATATGAAGTGCTCAGATGTTTTAATTTAAATATGCAGCATGACAGTTTCACATAGCAGACATCCTACACTGCTGGGAAGAGAAAAAAGATGGCAGAATTAAGAACAGCAGTTAATACAGGGAAAAAGGTTTTCAAATATTTGAAAAATATACAGGCTTTTAGGCAGGAAAGCTTCTGACAGTTCAGCATCACACATGAAAGCCTTATACACAGCGCACACTCACGTGTAGAACTCATATGTCACCCAGTTCAGCATTAACCAGAGCAGAGAGCCTCACACTGAATGGTCTTACAGTACAGTCTCACTCAGTTGATCGCTCTCTATTATCATGGTCTGGTTCAATGAGCCATTCAAATTCATCAAATCTCCAATGGCCGAAAACAGCTGTATTACATTAGAAACAGCTGCGTGTGTGTGTGTGTGTGTGTGTGTGTGTGCGCATGTGTGTGGGGACTTGTGCGGCCGTATATGTGTACATTTGCACACATATGGGGACATGTGGCATGTATGTGGGTGTGTAAATGCATAAATGGGGATGTGTGTGTGTCCATGGTATATCAGGTATATCCTTTTATGTTATATTTTATTGTCATAATAATAACCTTTAGGTTTACCCATGAAGGCTAAGAGTCCAGTTCAGATCGCTGTGTCTTGAATGCTGTCACCAGAACACTGTGTGCAAAGGGCTGTGCCCAGATTGCTTTGTGAACAGAGTTTGCCTTCTGTGAAAGCAAAAAATTGAAAGCAGATGAATTCATTTCAGTGCAGTATATAGCTGATTTTTCACTTCTCACAGGACTCACATCTTTTTGTCAAAAACTGTATAGCTGAGTTACACTTAAAATGCATTTTTTCTTGGTTTGTTAAAACAAGGTTACATTCAATATCCATCAATGACAATTAATATCCCCATCTAATCTATTCAGTCTACATCCAAACATGAACATTTACATGACATGAGTGAAACAGAATGGGTGTTTTTTTGCCACATATGAAATATTGACCGTGACATTCAATCAAAATTTGGTCAAAAAGATTTTAATTTACAATTGACCCTTGTGTAGAGATTTGGGGCAATATTATGCAAAAACTGACCATGTGAAGTGCATGCATACATAACTGAGCAAAACCTTTCTTTTGTAGTTTAATTTTATGTGGTTCATATTTAATCTTTAAGTAAATACATTATGCATTAATATAATGAATTACTTTATTTAGTTGTTTGATTACCAGTTGTCCTTTTAAATTGTGGATCTGTTACTTATAAGTCACGCTTTTAAATCAGATTTGTTATGCCTCACATAAACATGAATACATCTTTGTAATGCTTGTAAAGCCAACTGAATTAAGATCTGAGAAGAATGGAGTGTGGGAGAGAGGGAAAAAAGAGGGTGAAGGAGAGAGAAAAAAGGGAGGGTGAGAAGAGCCGTAGACAGTAGTGGTTTGAGAGGAGGCCTTCTGAGTATGATCTGGGTTCTGTAATGTGAATTTTTGTAAAATTAGGCATGAGTCACCTCCAATTATGATGTGTGATCTTCCCCATTTCCCTCCTCCCAGTGTGCACCAGAGGGTGGTGCAGAGTGTAATCCCATAATAAGGGAGAGGAAATATGTATTGTGACAGGTTTATGGCAGTCTTCATTACTGTCATTTTAGCTGATGCTTTTTTATCCAAAGTGACTTATGCTTGATTAGACTAACCAAGGGCCAATGTGGCAAAGAGCAATGTGGGGTTAAGGGCCTTGCTCAAGGGCCCAACAGCAATGGTGTTCTTGCTGTGGCTGGACTGGGACTTGAACCACCAACCTCAGAGGTCCCAGTCATGTACCTTAGCCACTAGGCTGCCCCTGTCTTCCTTTGGGTAACGGCTTTAAGGTGGCAGAGGTGAGCTAGATGATATGGCATGCTTGTTTTGAGTTTTGAGTGCGGCAAGTACAATAAGGTCATGTAAGTTTTGGCAGGATGGTAGGATTTCTGTCATGCGTACCTGCATGCTCATATTTTCAACAGGCGTAGCAAAACTGTGCAGTAGCCAGCCCCACTTTGAGCTATTCTCAAGTCCTTATAGGACAATAAACAGTAGCAGTTATTGTGTCGACAGCAACACGATGAAAAGGGTTCTGTGCATCCTCACAGTGTTGTCGATTGTAGTCTGACCTGGATACACTCAACAGTCACCAATAACATTAACACAGTTAAATATAAAATATAGGTTTTTTTGTCAAAAAAAAGTTTCTCAAGTTCAATTATTACCAACATTATCTGGCAAAACTGGTTATGTGAAGAAAAAATACAGCTTGCACTTGGAAATCAAAGTTAAGCGCACTTGTTGGTTGAATTCAGACCTCTATGAAATTTTTTATGCATGTTTTTTTCCGGTCAATGAGTATCATTGGCCTACAACTGCCAAAAATATTAATTATCCCAGAACAATTATGATGAACTCCCACGAAAAAACTGAGACTGGTGCTTTACTGTCTCCTAATGTAACTGGCTTCAGGGCATTTCAGTGGTAGATATCGGACTCAAGTGATTTCTTCAAAAATAATTCCAGTGCGAAGCTTGAATTGGGCTTTGATAAAGTTAGTCAATAGTGAGAGACCAAGACTGTAGGTAATTATTTGGGACCAACGGCAAGTTTACTGTTTTCTCATAAAGCCTTTTTGTGACTTTTTTTATTTATAAATGTGAAGAAACTATTGAGAAGAAACCAGTTTGTCCTAATTTACCCTCAGGTCAAAGCACAGTCTGACCCCAGTCAGGAAAACTCTAAACTATGAAAGAAACTGTCATGGAATCTAGATTTGGCAAGATACACATTCCGCAAAATATTAATTTATAATTGAAAGAGAAATATTTTTCATTAAATACAGTTTCAGCGAGATATTTTCACACCAGACAAACTATAAAACATAATGTTTCTTCATTGCCCTTTTAAGGTTTCTCCACTTTATAAATGTTCTTGGTAGAACTCCTGTCAGGTGTACCAAGAACAACAACACTGTATACATGAGACAAAAAAAGAAAAAACACCACTTCCTTTGCCTTTTCTCATGTCATTGCCAAGATTTTTGAAAGTTACTCATGTGTCATGAAGCCAAGCTAACCAATCACATTGAACGTCATCTGAACTAGCCCGTTTAGGAATCAAATCTTTGCTTTTGTCATTTTACCAGGAAAACATGCTTACAGAGTGAGACAGACAAGCTGGAACAACAGTGCTGGATTGAAATCATTTGCCATTAGGTTATTGACCCACAAAATCAAAGAGAACCATAACAGCCAAACTGGCACAGGATCAGAATGATAGCATTTTATTTCTCATTGAATGCTTTGGTTTTTTTTTTTTTCATTTCTTTTAATACTTGCATTATTACTATTCGGCCGAATGCTCATCAATTTAAAACACTGAGGAAAATTATGATGTCTAGTGTGTTATTTTTCTCAGTATAATTAATTGGTGTGGGAAAAGGAAACGTCTTGGTTAATGTGACCTGTTTTGTGTGGAACAGTGTGGGGCATTGTCAAGGTTTATGCAAAGAGGGGCCGCAAGATTGTTCTAAGTGGATCCACGTGGTTTTGTTTTTTACAGGGTTCCGTGACGTTCGGTTCAGAGAACAGCCAGCAGCACCGGCACAGTGCGGTTGGGTTTTTAATGCTATAATTATCTCACTTTCTGTGATTCATGTTCTGATCTTCTCCGATAGAGGAATGCTCAGCTAAATGCGAGGCTTTTTTGTACGTGGTGATCTAATGATGTTAGTCACTCCCGAAACAGACGGCTAACCTGGAGGGCGCCACACCCTGAAATGCATAAGCTGTGGGACCTGTGATTAGCCCCTTGTGCAATCTGTTCATGTCTAACCGTGTTGGGGGCAAATGTCATCCTATGGAATGCTTGCAAAGGAAAAGGCCAAGCACCGAGGAGCCAAGATGGAGGTTGGCGTGAAGGAAAAGCCATCCTGATGTGTCGCAATGCTCACTCCAGTGCTGCTGTGAGTGGCCCTCTCTAATGAGAGAGACTGGGTTCCACCGTGTTTATGTCCTGTATCGAATGCTGACTGCTCCAGCTCTTACTGTGGCTAACATCCCTGCTGGGTAGAAAGTAATTGGCAATAAGGCCCGGCGCCTGAAGTCGGCCCACACCAATTGAAAAGTCTACTCCGACAGAGGAATGATTGCGCAGCTCGGCTGGTGGACTCTCAAATGGGAAAAAAACAGCCGCTGGCAGCACATGGCTCAGAGCGGCATGCCTGCTTGTCTGCGGTCTCTGGAACCGACGTAGGATGAGACGGGCCAACAAATCCTGGAGAAGATGAAGACAGGAAACTTTCCTGTTGCATTGTTCTGGTGAACTTTAAATGTCCCGTGTGCTAAGTGTGTGAAGAATGAGGATCTCCAGGCACTCAGTGTACACCGTGCATACAGCATGTCACCCACAGCAGGATTTATGTGCTGCTGTTCGCCTGTGAGAAATCGCCAGAGCTGCATTTCTCCTGGGATGGCGGACGCCCAAGCATCCTGTGGGCGTCTGAGACTGCGATGCCAAGACTGGCGACAGGCCATGCGGTTCTGCCCTCAGGCTGCATAGAGATGTCCTAAGGCCCCAGCCATCAGAAGGCATGAGTTTAACTACAGAGGTCAGCATACGAGGAAGAAGCTTCATAACTGGAAAGCTAGGTGTCCATCCCCGCAAACACCTCCAGTGTGAACATTGCGTATGTCTGTATGTCTGTCTTTCAGCAGAATGACTGCTCTGCAATGCTCAAGTGAGTGAGGCGGACACAGAACCTGAGGTCGAATGTTAACATGATGCTCAATACCCAATGCACAAGGTACGGCATATGATCATGAAAGGATTGATGGTACATACATATGCAAATGATGGGAGAGGGGTGGGGGGTTACCAGAAACTGAGGCAGAGGAGGTACTGCATGTGAGAATTGATCCACTAGAAAACCAAATTTAATTGGAAAGATTTATGTTTACATTTACATTTAGGCATCTTGCAGACGCTCTCACCCAGAGCGATTTATAAAAGTGCATAGGATGAGCTAGAACAGCCGAGGTAATAAACAAGTAATCTTAAGAGATAATAAAGTAAGTGGGTGTCTACAAGTATATCTTCTCAGTATGTGTTTAACAATCCAGTCTTTGTCCAACATAATCTGCATTTTTTATATAATATCTGTATTACACATGACACTTGTGACACTCAGCTTTGCTTAACGACACAACAATCCATCCTCACATCCATCCTTATTATGCATAAAAGATAAAAGAGATTAAATACCTGTGAAGTTAATACTGATCATTGGGCATATGTACTCCATATAAATTATGAAAACCAGACTGATAAGATAAAAACACCAAATAATTCTGGAAGTTTATAGCATTACATAACAACAGATGAAAAAGGTCAAAAAGCTGAAAGACCCCTTTGTCAAAGAACTGATTCAAAGAACTGCAAAGCTAATAATAGCCATGTTCAGGAAGCAGGGCGGGAAAAAAGTCCCCACACAGCAGGTTTCCTTGCAGGCAAAGCTGTCCAGTACATATAGCACGTACAAGCGCAAGTAGCTGAGTATTGAGCCAGTGGTCCTTTAGGGGTAGTGATAAGGGATGGGGCTTTCACTCGAGCACCATTCCTTGAAGCTACAGAACGGATTGGTTCTGCTCAGCTTTCGTTAAGATTAATCACCTCCGTGTTCGCTAAACGAAGGCTCTCTGTTCAGCGACACCCCTCTCTGATTCACGTGCCAACGGCTTTTACACATGGCGCGTCTCCATGTGATCGCATTCTCACTGAGCCCGTATGTTTCAGCGCTCAGTACTCAAATGCTGTATACTGTTTTAATGTCAGACACACAATAGTGCTCACAGCAGATACAGCCCCGAGGAGACAGTACTGCCCTCTTCGGCCATTAATTATGAGACAGTACAGGCAGGCAGTATTAATACCGTAAAGGCCATGAGTTTGCCTGTAGCACAACCGTCTCTCACACTTGAGCTTTCACTGCGTTTGCACTGCTGTGGTGGGAGCACAGAATCCCTCGGTACTCTGTTGTCAGACTGCAATGTGATCACAGAATGCACGTTTATACAATTTGCTAATTTGTTTTTTTTTTGCAGCTTGCTAGATGACTTCAATGTAAGCAAATGTATTGTTCGCTAATTGTAACGCCAGCTTGATATATTTGCTATTATTGTAAAGATGTGACCCAAAAACAAAACCCTCTGCTTAAAAGTCACGTAATAATAGAATGTCTGGCCATCAGATGTGACCTATACAGTGTCTTTGCACTGTGTCATACGGTCTACCTATATGTGCAATTCTGCAGGAGGAATGTGGCACCATGCTATCATGAGAAAGTCAATCAGGTCACGCTTATTTGATGCAGGTGGTACATTTTTTTTCTCCAAGACGCCTTTCCAAAATAAACCCATGATTGATTCGGTTCAGGTCTGATGAAAGAGCCGGCCGTGACAAATGGATCACACCGATGCCATGCCCCTCAAACCACAGGGCAACCACTGGTGCACCGTGGGAAGGAGGAATTTCCATCCCAAAGCATTCCTCTCTGTACAGAAATGCTTTAACATGACTTGAGGATGACCCCTCATCACTATTATGTAACGAATAGGAGTGACCTTGCCTTGTAAGGGCACACTCAGACCAGGCCCAGACCAATGCACCCCACAACCATTACATAAACACCAGAAGTACCCCTTCTCTAAGCAGGGGTGTCTAAGCAGGGGTTGTAGAGTTCTTTAGGTTGGCGTTCCATGTCAGTTTGTTGAGAACAGGGTGAAGGATGATTAATCTAAACATATCACTTGTCGGTAGTCAATATCCTTTGCTGTTTGCACTGGGAATGTATCACTTCCTTGCCAGGTGTAATTATTGGCTTGTGCAAGGCAAGTCAACAATCGTTTCTCGTTCTAGGAAATCCTTGGCAGAATGTTTTTGATGATGAAACTGGCTTATCTTGCTCCAGACTGAATTTTGCCGTTGGCCCCCAGGGTGGAGCGGATGGATGAGGCCTATGCTCTTGGTGCAGCTGAGAGCCTTGTGACTACATGTCAACCCCCAGCCGTACTGTCACTGGCTATGGCCAGAGGTCAACATTGGCAAGGCAAAGAATTGTTGCCAGGGGGTACAGAGGTAAAGGCAGTAAAAACTAATCAGCGGCATAGCTCTCTAGCGCCCCCCACTGACTAAGCATATGCTTAGGGCACCTGCAAGTACATGCACCAAGCACATGCTTGCTCAATTTTTAGAAGGCATAGTGAATTTGTCATTTGCAACAAATAGTGATGTGAGCTTGTTTGACATGCAAATCAGAAATCAAACAGGTAGGCCCTCCTTGTCCAAGCTGTGGGAGAAGGTCCACCACCTTTATGTGCTGATACAGTATCGTAGTCAGAGACTGGTTCTGTGTGCTGATGTGGCACCAAGTTTATGTAGCACCATGCCGGGCTTGAGCAATCAGTACATGCATACTTACAGCCAGCTCACACGAACACCCACACTGTGATACATTCTGCTGAATTGCCCCTGTCTCCTCTTAGACTTGTGGTTTTTTCTTTTATTGGCAGCACTTCTAAATCCAGCTTTTTGTATTATTAAAGTGGCATTTTTTGAGGGCACTGGTTTATTTTTACTTTTGTCTCCTGTTTGCTGACAGCCCCATTGTCTAAAAGCATGGTGTATAACAAAGTTGTGGACTATTTATCCACATGAAATGAGAAATTCATTCTTCAAGGCATTTGTATGTAGTTCAAACATGATGCGGTATTAGAGACAAAATCATCACACTGAAGGGGTTTCAGAGTCATAAAGTAGATTGGTTCTGTAAGAGGATGCAAGTGTCATTGTATACTATCATTAGACATGCAAAAATGCACTTACTGCAATTATAGGATATATAATTCCAAAATGTTTGATCAGTTTGCCTACGTTCCCATCTGTGGAACCTGGCTGACCAGCTCTTTGGGTCTGACGTGGTAAAATCTTAACATCTTAGTTTATAAACTCACCAAGAACTCTTCATTGCTTAACCTTAACAAGTTTGAACTTCAGCACATGGGACACATAGAAAATCACTGCTAATTTTTGTTTTATTGCAGAGGAGAAGGGGAATTTTAATGCCTTTATTAAATATAGACATTCCGTTAAAACATAAGAAAATCAAATCTTTCCATTTATTTCCGTCCATGTGTGGAATCACTGTTAGGTGTGATGAATAGGTTGATCACATGGTAGCGGAGCTCTTCTCTGGAGCGCGGAGCTGGGTCTCTGCGGTCAGTCTCTGAGGTTGTGGGTTTGATCCTGCTCAAGCCTGCTTTCTCACTTTTCGCTTCAAGCTTTTACTGCTGAAAGAAACAAATAAGCTCTCACAAGTATGAAGGATGTGGGTTCACAGAAGCCCAGTGCCTCTGTGCTTCTGAATTAGTTTTCAATAGTTATGACCTTACGTTTGTTTGAACATTATAGTAGTGCCAATATAATGAGGATACCTGTGGATTCGGAAAATGACCCATCTCCTTCAAATGATTCCTCCATGTTCATCTTAAACCCGATGAGGAGGAATAAAACAGTGACTGGTCCTGTAACCTTTGAAGCCCCACCTTCTTCAGCACTGGGAATCATGGGGTTAATCCCACACCGTTATGATTTCACAGCTTTCACTTTATGGTACAGGAAGCTAGACGTCCTTGCACTCACTTGGAGATTATAGGTTTGAAGCCTGGGACAAAACCTGAGCAACAGAAGGTATCCCAAGATGGGTGAGTTTTAGTAATAGGGGTGGCTGCCTGTGGCTCTCCAGGTCTCTCAAAGACGAAAGCTAGCGTTTTGTGACTATTGGCTTCTGCGTGTTGACCTTCCATCTTAACTGTCTAAAACTAGCTTGCTTGCTGACATTCATAAATACGGTAGTTTTTCAGACTTCCTGTGGTCTTCTGACAAAGGCATTGAAACATTAAAGTGACCTTTTATTTACATCCAGTACTGTTACTGTTCTATTCCTTTAATATCTTCAACACAAACTCTTGAGCAAGACAAACATGTTAATTTTATACTTTACAAGCTGCTTGCAAACTGAGTTCATTTTCCTTTAGCCCATCCCATAAAAATAATCCTTTCTTAATTTTAACACTTTTACAACACTAGCGTTCTTCAGTAAATTAATTGAATAGGAAATGTAACTAAGATCTCAACTATGTGAGTATTACAGTTGAATTTCGATAAAGCGAAATCTAGCTCCCCCATGTTGTGGACACACAATATGAAGCATTGTTTGCTAGAGCGAAAATTCCATGGGCTTTTACTCCCTCTTGTGGTCACACACATTAATGGCATCTAAGTCATCTGGCTATGGAACTTCTTCAGATGCAGTGATGTCATTGCTGACTTTGGCCTACCACTGTTTCATAGGACATCTGTAACTGGCCATAGAGTGAAGCAGGGTGGGGAGTTTGTGAAAAGATTCTCACACTTCTCTCCAAGCAATATTGTCTCCTCTAGTGGATAGATTGCCAACACCAGCTGTTCTAGTGGACCACCTTAATCAAGCAATGACAACTACATTTCTGTTATGATAGTAACCGCAGGAGGCCCATGAGTCCATGGTTAGGTCCAGTTATGTCCCACAATATTCTATTAAGTTTGTATTCAAAAGAAAAAAATGTAAATCTGCATTTTAAATGGTCCTCTTTATTACAAAATGAGTTTCACCCAGACAACAATTTTTCATACATACATAAATCCAAACACACATACACTCCTGCAAACATTATCCCCATCCTGAATAATTGAATATTTACAGGTAATTTGATAAATAAGGAACACATTTGAAAGAATTCAAAATATCATTGCACTGTCGATGTCAAAGCGGATACAAAAGTTAATATGGCACCATCTCCACTCACTGATTTGTTGAGACAGATGTATATAAAGTTTCGAATATTCACAGCTGCAAATGACTTCAGTCCAAACAATAAGCTAGGAAAAATCCCATACTCTTTGAAATCATCTTCAAAAGATTGCATAGTTCCACCAAAAAAAAACATTAGATCTTTCTCCTTCATACGTACCTAAAGTACACAGGCAGCCATTCAGAACACACACACATGGATACGCTACACCAGAATACTTTTTACACTGTGGCCAAATTTTACAGTGGGGCTGATTGCATAGGTAAATTCAAAAGAAATAAATACAAAATGAAAAATTCGGCCTCTTAAATAAAGTGTTCAATTCCAAGTTTCAGTAGACCCCACTTCCCAAAGAATGACCACACATCGTTCACCATCTATTCTCATTCATCCGTAAAAAAAAAAACACATATAATCATGGGCTGGTCCTTTAAATATTACAAATGTCTATGTTAATACTTTGATATGACAGAGAGGTGCTGTGGTGTAGTAGGCTTTAGGAGATATGCTGTAACCAGCAGCGTAACGGCTCAAGTGTAGGAAAGAGCTGTTGCAGCACATGGCAGGTTGTAGTACTTAACTCCAACAGCCTCTGTAAACATCTAGTTGTATAAAACGGACACAACTTTATAATGCCATCTGTGTGTGAACAGTATATAAACACATCAGATTGTTTACCCTGAATATTATTTGCTCAAACTTTCATCCTGTAGTTATTTGTGTGAGGGGTTTAAGGCTTTCGACAGTGTTGCTCAACTGTTAAGAATCATATAACCTGCTGAGAAAACCCACATTAATGTTCTGAATGAATTATGCAGCCTGCAGGTATAGCGTGAGAGAAGTGAAGGGCCAACCTATTGCGTTTCATAGACTTCGAGGAAGACACAAGAATTTTTGAAAATCACAAGTTGAGAAGTTTCACTGGACCCTGTTTTTTCCATGTTCGACACACAGATGTAGCCTTGCTGTCCTTCTTACTGCTGGAAACACCCTGATTAAGACTTCAGTGTACAAAACAAATCCTTGGAATGAGATGAAATGAGATAGTCTTGAAATCCCTCTGTTTCACTCCACCTGATCTTCTTCTTCGTCTTCATCAAACGCTCCCTCCTAGAATCAGAGACACAACATGGCGCTGTGAATACTTCACAGACAGTATACTTCAGTATGATTCCTGTACCACATACTCCTAATTTCTAACAGTGGATGAGCAGGGGTGAGTATTCAAAGGCCCACTCAAACTAAAACTTACTCCCTGATATTCCTTTGCCAAATATTTTTCTACACTTATACTTTAAAAAGAAAGACAACAGTGGTGATGGAGGAGTCCATGACACTAGTTGGAAAACCAATGCTGCCTTATTTGCCAAGAAACTTCACAAACACAAACTACATGAAATCCGTAATACATGCAAGTGCACACCTCACCATACACAGAAAACCATTTCCGCAGCAAAACATACTTTTTTATGGCAAAAATTCCAATACTGTACTGATATGTCAATTTTCAGGCTTGAATCGCTGTGCAACACCATTGTCAAACTACTGGATGTGACATATAACTGAAAATGTGAAGGTGAGCCAAGTAAGACATTAATAAACTACATACTAAATGATATTTAATGTACTGTATGCTCAGCATCTCCTAACGCTGATTGGCCAAGAGGTACTATATAATATGTGGTTGTGTATATTAGATGCAGCAGGCTATATGCTACATATGTCAAAGGCTGTGCACAGTGGGTTTAGTGACACTGTGTGTGCTCACCCATCCTCCGTGCTGCTGCACCCAGGTGGAGAAGTTCTGCCTCAGGTACTTCACTCCGAAGCCCAGCACCATGTTCATGGGGTGGCAGTCCACAGCGGTCAGCTTGCTGGTGATGTCGAAGGTGAGGGCGACCTTGGCCTGCTCCAGGCTTTTGTTCGCGGGAATGTCACACGGCGCCACCTTCTGGAGAAACAAGTTGGCGATCTTCTCAAAGAAGGTGTAGGTGAATGAGCTCCTCAACCGTTGCGCAAAGGCGTCGTCCTCCAGGATCTGAGCAAAACACAAAGCAATCATTGTCATAAAAGCATGTCAATGGAAGCTCTCGAGAACTGGCATACAAAGATGTCGCAAGGACAGAGTTTGAGAAACCGTTTAAAGAATGCAAGAGTAACGGAGACTAGAGCTTTATTTGTTTACCTTCGTGTCAAGCTCATCTCCAGATTCTCGCAATAAATCCACGATTTCCTCAATGACATCTGTAAAGACAGCAGACCCAGGAAATACATGAAAAGACGGTATTTTGCCATATTTTCTATCTACAGATGGTTGTGTGTTCAAACCCCATGGAGTGGGTTGACTGTAGAGTAGCAGAGGAAGCCTTGCACCCTGAGTTTTCAGTAAAACTACAGCTATATGAATGGAAAGGAAACAGTATTAAACCTAATCAAGCATCTTAAACATTCAGTCCTACCATCCAGGCCATCTGGTACAATATCCAATGGGCTCAAGTCCACTGATTCCACAATACTGCTGATCTTCCCAGCCAGGCTGTCTGCATCCAGCGCTGAGAGAGCGAAGTAAGAAAATCAGCCCTCCCCAATCAACTCTGCCCTCACTGTCATTGCCTCCTCACTATCAAACACAGCTCTTAAGACACTTTCATTTCTGTTTAACTAACAATAATTCTTATTTCTTCATACCCAATATAAATCAGTTGCAACTATGTCTACACAATCATAAATTACCAGTTCAGTTCCTGTTTTTTTAACCTGATTGTCCACATTCACTAAGGCTTTTAGAGGGAAGATTTTCAAATTACCATCTCCACTTCACTGTTCCTTCCCCACATGGCACACTCACCTGGACACAGAGTTCTGAACTCTGGCCCTCCCGCTGGCTGTGGTGTGGCCTCCTGGTCTCTCTGTGGACGCACGCAAGCCAGGAGGACCTTCCTCAGCCTGCGAGCCACCGTCTTCTTTTTGGCCTGGACTTTGGGCGAAGGAGGCGACGCGTCCCCTGCCTGCGGCTGCTGCGGCAGCGTCTTTGCGGGTCGTCTTCTCTGGGCGTAAGCCATGAGCAGCCTGAACTCCACAGTGTCTTCACTTCGCTGCTCCGCCATCCCGTTGGTCACACTCCCGTTTTCCATCATTCAATTGGGCTCAATACTGAGAAAGACAAAGTGCGTGTGCTGGCGTGCTCGTATGTACATATCCAGAAGTACGCATGCTTTAGTATATTATAGACATACTATATATAAACATATATGTAATGTAGAAATATATATTTTTAAATATTTTCCCGTTTCTTATGGTCGTGTCACGAGAAAAGTAAATCATACAGCAAAAACACATTAGGAGAAGCCAACCAAAACATGCCCAGGCTTGATCTCTGCTTTACTTTCAGTTTCACTCGCTAGCAAGGGGGATTTTCTTCACTCTCTGGATGTTCTGGTGACCTCAGCGTTTTAGACTTGTGGCAAAAAAAACATCTGATCTGTGTCTATGTTCAGTTCGTGTTTTGACATTGGCCTGTATTTAATTCAACGTAGTTTAACGTTCTGACAACATCATCTCACTAGATTTCATACAGCAACTCGCTTCAACTCGAGTTTGGCGAGTACAACAGGCTTCCTACAGTACATAAAACCGTGTTAAGCCAAAAAAGTCAATCTAGTTGTTTCAAGTGTGTTTAGCATTACTATTTTTGTTTGAAAAATTGGGTTTGCTATTGCTTAACTCACTGCCACTATGACACAACAATTTCCCTTTCAATTCACTGGCAGTTTTAGACTTTACAGGAAATGCACGTAATATTCAAATACTAGTTTGTAGTTTGTAAAAAAACAATGTAGCGACCAAGACACTATATAGTCAATCATATTAAGTGCTAGTTTCTGCTCGAATCAATCATAAACGAACTGGGCTGTGCTAGGTTCGTTGGATTTATAACTGTATAAATTAAACGAACGGTTTGTCAACTATTTGTCAAGTAGATAGAACAATAAACAAACATGATACCTTACACAAATTACTTTCTCAATGTCACAGAGACTATTAAATATTTAAAGAAATGATCTAAAAAGCAAATACTGATGTTTAACCCATAGCTACACCTGACCTATCAGGTAATTTTTACCTGAGGATGTCTTCACGGCTTCGGGTTCAGGATTCTGTGGCTCCAAGTTGTGAATGGTCTGTATGCTAACAGTAATTACAGTATATGTTATACAGTATATTTTCAAAGACGCTGACGTAGCCACATATAAGTATACCCACTACCTAAAGCGTAATACTCAAGTCACCCGCGGTCCTCGCACTACAGTAAATGAAAACATACAGTAGTGTATAGGTGGTGCCACCCAAATATGTGAAGCACCGCCCTGAGCGGTGAAGTCACCTGCTGCACAGTGCTGGTTTAAAGGGAAATCCCACGACCGAATCACGAGCTTTATGTCATCACTAAGGGTCAAATTCAGGGTTGCGTGTCAGTGTATTTTACGGAAGACTCACCCCTGCGATGAGGGCGAGAACCACAGGCATAGCAGTCCATCGTTTTATTGGCATCCTGAATTCCTGCAAGGTCCAAGATATTTCTGTGGCCTGGAATTCTTGTATGACCCAGCCTTTAGCCAGTTTGACCTTACAGCGAATGGTGCGCAACAACCTACCAAGTAATTAGTTTTTAAAAGTCTGAAAAAAGCGACGGTGGCAATGTTAAAATGTGCTGGCCCTTTCTTAGTTACCAAATAAATAAATCAATCAATAAACAAATAAACGTCCTTCAAATCGTGTTTTATGGGAAAATAAAATTTGGTGCAATCAAATATTTATCCACTAGATGGCGCACAAAGCCCGCTGAAATGATTGAAAATTATGAGGAACCAGTAATTCGTTACCAAATACAAGTACAGTATGTTTATTTGAACACTTAGACAGTTTTGGCATCAGAAAAGAGCGTCATGCATTTTAATGAACAGGATATGTCGTGTCATATGCCAGGTGCTGTCTGCTTAATCACATGAGTCTTGAAAACTACTTTACCATTTCAGGTCATAGGCAAAGCCTGACAGAACTCTTTCATTCAGTAAAATTAATCATAAAATTGTATTTCTATTGTCATCCCTAAAGTAACCCATGGCACCCATGTTGCACTAGCTTCTGTCAAAAAATAAGATGGCTTTGCTGTAACGACAACAGCCAAATTGAAGCTGATTCACACATCAAATCTATCAAAGCAGCCAAATCATCATCATAAGGTTTCATGCAGATATTGGGAAATATTTCAGCTTTAGAGCTTTTAGAGTATGATGAGTAAAGTCTTTAGCCGTGGACGAGTCACTCTGAGTTATGCATGTACCAGTTGTTACTGTGTTTATCCGGCAGGTCCACACTTGTGCTTGGCTACATTACTTTGGAAGGACAGGGATGAAACAAAACCATTATGCATTTATGGATGTCACTTGTGCAGTTCTGCTGGCAAAGATACACAGTTCACTTATCTGACTGCTGGCAGTGATCGTCTCAGTTGACAACCATAAATCACAGTTAATGACAACTGGGACCATCTTATTCTGCCATATTCAAATGATAGGAAAACAATCCTATAACTTGAATATGTTTTATCATTTAGTAAGTTCTACATACAGAAAGGCATACCACATACTGTGTATGTCAGTTCCCTAGAACACTAGAACAGTACACTTGTAAGTTTTAGTTTTTATCATAAGTTATTTATTGTAAATCATGTACTGTGATGCAAAGGTGGGGAAAAGGATAGTACATTGAGAGTAAGAGTTATTTTTTACTGCCTTTTTTCAGAATTTGTCAATTTGATGGTGAAGAGTTTGAATGTTTTCTGTTTTTGCTTTTTAGCAGTGATACTGTAGAACTTCAACCCTCTGGGAAACAACGTTGTTCTTAAACCTTAAAGGTCTGAACAGCAACCTCCAAATAAAGTTGAAAGACTTATAATCCTTTATTGGTAGAAGTGTTACTCAAATAATTGTGAGTACAGTCACCTTCTGTAACGTAAGTCTGCCCTTTTTCATCTTTATAGTTATCATCAATCAAGCCAGCCACAGGACTTCCGTGTGAACTAGTGTAAAGTATACAATTTAAATACTGTGTAAAGTCTAATCTATCAGTCATTTAATCTTAAAAACTAAAACTTTATAAACTGTAACTCAACACGGCAAAAGGAAATAAAAAATGTGGATAAGAATGCAAAGCGGGGTGAACATTCAAGGGCAGCAGAAATTCAAGTTTAGTGTAACAAAACGCTGTTTGTCTCATCAGCTGTGCCTTAAATATGCTCTCCTGGATTGGCCCGTCTCTATAGTCACTGTATTCATTTCATATTCCCATTCCCAGATTCAATTGCCCTTATATTTGCTCACACCCTGCCCTGTGCTGGACCAAACCAACGTATTGTTGGAGAATTACTTATGTCAATAGCAATTTAATATTAAGTAAACACTCAAAGGCCAAAGCATTGAGGATCAATAAGGGTTTAACAAATAGTGACAAAGTCAAATAAGAGACCTTATCTATAAAAACTACTATGTGTTTCTAGGTCAAGGACCCCCCAAAAAAATCTCATAGCCCGCCCTATCAATGTGGTCTAAAATTAGAGCTGCTCAGTGCACTCCTGCATCGACTCAAACTGCAGAGGAAACATGTAAAACACTAATGTTTCTTCCATGCCTTGGGACCTCACACCAAAGCATCAGCCAGGAAAATTGTGATTCCCTTGTGCTACCCACAATTCCACTTTCATTTAAAGGTATCCCATCCCATCCTTCATGCTCCACCATCACCCTCACTAGCCAGCTTGTTCATTTTCCCCAATACTTAAGCAGTGGTTGCAAGTCATGTCCATTTGTCCAATAATGATAGCCTACTGTGTTTTTTTTTATCACTGCAGTGTGAGAGTGTTGTAGCTTAGCATTTCCAGTTACAGTTCTACATGGTGGAGGCATCACTCTAATGGGGATTGTGAATATCTGTTTGGTTGATAACTGCTTTCTGACCTCTAAGTTCTGGATGAGGTTCAAAGTTTAAATGTTTTATTAAAGTCTGTCATTGTGTTGTTATACCTTAAAAGTAATGCAGCCAACGTTGTGACTTAATCTGTTTAAACAACAACGTTACTCTGATGGCCCTACGTTATGCACAGGTTTATTTACATTTTGCATTTACATTGCATTCAATTTACATTTGAAGAAACAGAACAAATTCTTTTTCCATGTAATTGTCTTTTTGCATGTTCTTTTGAGTTTGGCTGTACAGTTAGGCTGGACAGTTACTGCATCCCGCAGACTGCCTTCAGGATTTGCATGCTAAAAGGAAGTCACAGAACCCCGAAAAGAGCGAGTCCTACCAAAAATCCGGAAGTTGTGGCATCAAATTTCTCATAGTCTAAAGGCGGGCACACGTGTTATAAGTCTCCTACGGCCGCGCCCAACACTGTTCTCTCAATTTCATATTTCCTGTCAAATGAACATCTTTGGGCTATGAAATCAGACAGCCACTTTGTCATGGAGAGCCTTATGCTTCATTGTCTGAATTAAATCACGATTAATAATCAGAGCGATATTCAGGTTTATGTAATTTCTTTTAGCCAAGAACAATACAAACAAGTTTGGAGCCAAGAGTGAATAAGGCAGAACGATCAAGGGAAACAAAAATGAGTGACGACGAGACTGTGCTCGAGGTGGATTCTGAACCGGAGTTAGAAACCGAACTAGAGGTGGTAACAGGAGAAGTAGGTAAGTTCCACTGTTTGTCTTCATCCTCGGATTCTGTTTTTCTTTGGAAATCATCATGCAACAGGGTGATGAAGATTTAAACGCATAATGATCTGTAACGTATCTAAAGTCTGTAGACATAATGCAACTCAGGATACAGTCAAAACAACTGTAACCAAACTTCTCGTTTTATAGGCTGGTGTAATCAGTCTGAAATTACTGCTGTCTAGTAACAGAAGTAAGAGTAATGATAATTTTGTGATCACTCGATATCATCTCTAAATGTGTTTCCGGTTGCTAGCTAAAGTTTCTTACGAATTTTTAATTAATATGTTGTTTTTTTGTTGCTCATATGTGTTGTCACTTACAGGAGGCTACATGTTACATTTGCAATATAGCACGCCAATGGAAAAATGTTCGTAACTCCACAGTGTAGCCTGGAAGTCCTGAATTACTCAAAGTAAACATTTGATAACACAGAACAGGTCTTGGATAGGTTTACCATAAGTTGATCATGTAGTAAAGCTTAAATGTGTCTGTTGGTACATTTATATTTAGTAAATGAATACCCCCAATGAAAGCTCGGGCGTTTTTTTTTCTGATATCCTTATCAAAAAATAAATGGACTTGTATCAAACGGAGTAAACTGGACGTGAGAGCATTGATAACAGGACAGAACTCTCTAAAAGGCAATCGAAAGCTGTGTAAGTTCATAAACTGTTCAAAAGTTAGCAAGGTACTGTTTTTATCTAACAGTTCTATAACAAAATTAATATTTCTACTGTAACATTGGTCAATGAGGTCTGCAGAGGTTTGGCAGAGCTCAGACATGCGCACACTTGTTTTCATATGAACACATTGTAAACTGTTGCTGCAGTTCTCACCACTAGGACGATCCACAAGTTGAGCCTGACAGACATGAAATGCGGTTAGACTCTTCACATACAGCAGTGTGCAGGCAGACTGTGGGCACCAGACTGAAGTGTGACTAACAGCACCAGACTGACAGAAGTGAAGCTTCTGGTGAGAGCTGGGACAGTGACATCACCAAGTATGAAATCCCCCACTCCTTGATCAACTCTGCTTCGGTCCTGGTATGGTCTGGATTTCATACCAGAACATGGGGCTCACCCAAACACTGGAGCAATGCTTTGACAGGATGGGCTGTCTTAACCCAGCCTCGGTAGCTAGGTTTTGAATGAATTCATTGAGAGATAGTCAGGGGCAAATACAAGGGATCCTAAATGCCCTGAGTGTGGACCTGCTCACGAAAAATGAGCTGGCTGTGGGAAAGGCAAATAAAATGTCAAAAATTGCATGATTTTACCTGATGTTTTGATGTTAGAATTCAGTCCAGGAAGCATATAATTCATATAACTAATTTACCTCTTTCGTTTTTGATATTAATAATCCAATTAACAAAATATTGATAAAATGCATGTGGAGAAAGCATGTGTTTCATTTGCTGAATCAGATTTTACAAACACTGTAATATATTCCACACAGTAACACAAGTGAGTATTTATCGGTTAATTTCTTATGAAGTTTACCAACATTTGTGTGCAACTCGCAGTCAAAGCAATTTGAAGCATAACCATTGTTTTTTTTTTTTTTTTTAAATGCAGTAATATTGGCTGTGGGTAAACTCGCCAAAATATGTTTGTGTAAAAACATCAACATGTGCATTTAATTGCAAAAGAAAATTAAGAACAAATGTTTACCATTCCGCTTAACCAGCATCTAAGCTGAGACCCGATGACATAGACCATGATAATAGTCGTCAATCCACCATGACTCATCAAAACATTCCAAGCAAGATGCGTATTTCAAACCCACCCTAATGTGTGAGACTGTTTTTGTTGCATGCCCAACGCTGGAAGCCAAAAGTTTTTAACCATATGATCTGACAGACCTCTGAATCAAAGACTGAGGCCAGAACCAAATCAAACAAACATGTGCTCTGTCAGGTTATGTGAAATTCAATTAAAATTGACTTTTAATTGAGCCCATTTTGATTGAATAACGTACACCCTTAAAGTGACTAGGCTGATCTGATTGAATCCCAACGTTAGTTTAGCTGAACTTTAAGAGTCAGTCCGGTGCATGACTGAGGGATCCAAGGGGTGGTGATACCCATGTTTCCCACTGGTCACACCGTTTCATTGCAGTTTCACAGAATTTGAGTTTTATTTTTCATTTTTAAAGGCAACAACAGTTCAGTGCCTAAATTCTGACCTGTCAGCCTAAATGCGGTCTAAAATAACCCGATGCAAGCCTGCTCTGTGTTCAGGTAGTGGTGAAAACAGAGGCGGAGAGGCTTATTATGCAGGTCACCGCTCTTGACTGCCCCAAAATACAAGACATGCTCAATCAGTAGCACACAGGAGCATTTAAAGATGCATTTTGGGTGATTTTGAATGTTTTTATTAGCCTTTATCACTCCTAGTTATTTTTACTGGTTTTAATATTATAATCAGGGTCCGACAGTGTTTAATTGTGTTAATACAATGACTACTGCGTGTTTTACCACAACAAAGAATTTCTTATGGGAATTTTTTGTTTTGTTCTGCTTTCTAAACAATCAGCGTGTCTTCATTGACAAGCATTGCAGTTTGCTTGAGGGCAGAGGATGTCAGCAAAAACAACGTGTTTGCTTTCATTTGCTTGCTCTTACGTCAGACAGACAGGGGAAGTTGATATTTCTGTCATATTAGGAAAAACTGCACATAAAAAGAATCTAAAAGGGCTATGTTGTGACTTAGAAGCAATCAGACTGTACCACACTTCAGTTCCCACCCAGAAAGATAAAATTTAAAAGATTTGTTTAAAATGTGAAGATGACTAACTTACTTCCACATTTTGCTTGATGGCTATCTGCATGACTTAGCACCCTGGTTAAATGTTATCAAGCTTAATTAACATATAAACTACTTTCATAAAATGTTCTTTTCTGTGTTCTTAAGCAATCAGCAGACTTGTTTAAGACCAGCCTGAAGAAAGAGCTCATTGTAATTTCACCATTGACAGTCATAGGGTGCTGTGTTCTCAGCCTCTGGGTTTTGAAGCCTATAGTCTGAGTCCTATAGCTGAATGCCTCAATAGCTGTAGCAGAACCGAGATACGTGAGTGAGCATGCAAATGTCTTTCACTGAAGGTTATGTGGCCATTTGTAGATTGAATCAGAGGCCTGTTGGCTTCTTTGGCAGTATCCAGACAGCAGGGACTCCAGTTCAAAACTTGCAGGGGTTCTGTTCTGTTCCCTTTACAGTTGCTGTAGCTGAAGTGTAAATGGCTGGAATTAAGAGAACATTCAAAGACAAAGTCTAAAGTAATCCAATAGAAGTATATGCTTGTGAGTTTGTAAGTGAATGTTGTATTGCTCCAATAAGTAGTGTGTGTGTGTGTGTGTGTGTGTCTGTGTGCATGCTTGTGTGCGTGTGTGTGTGTGTGTGCGTGCATGCGTGCATGCATGCTTGCTTGTGTGCGTGTGTGTGTGTGTGTGTGTACTGGATCTCATGGCATGATTATACTACTCAGGAATGACACTGTTGTTCATTTAGCACATTCTGTGTAAGGGGTATGTTAGTGTTGCGTAATAAGCGATCCAGTGAAGAGAGAATAGCGCAGGTGACGTGTGGTTTTTTAAA
This sequence comes from Albula goreensis, assembly GCA_022829145.1. Lineage (NCBI taxonomy): Eukaryota > Metazoa > Chordata > Actinopteri > Albuliformes > Albulidae > Albula > Albula goreensis. The sequence goes on from CM040765.1 coordinate 8,094,483, forward strand.
TCCTTGCTGCATCACTATGGGAGAGACGTTTTTGTTTCCAGACAGGTCATCTTAATACGGCATTTCTGAGGAGACAAAGGCGTGCTTATGTTTTTCTCCATCGTTGGAAGACGGAAAAGGTCTCTGTGTCCAATTAAATGATTTATTTTAATCTCCTGAGATTTGTGGAACAAGAGGAGTTAGGGAAAAATGCAGCAAACGTGGGCGTTTGCTCAGGCCCTGTGAGGAAACGCTTGCCATTTTGTTGGCTAAATGCCTTCTGTCATCTAATCTGTCACTGCTAGACTCACATGTCTCCATTGGTCAAGAGACTCCATTCGTTAGTTGTGTGCTGCATCTTTAAATGCAGGGGGCAGTGGTCAAGCAACTTAATTTGCATATTTGGAGCCCCTCCCACAGGATTGCTAAGGAACTGTTAAAAACATTTCCCAAACAGCATCTGAATTCATTTAAGCTTCTCAGTGTGCAGACCTCAGCGAAATGGGTGTGGTTTCCAGTGTAATGTCCACAAGGAAACTTTTTCCGTCAAGCAACAACAAAAACAAATATAACACTGACACTGGTGCTAAAGTAAAACAAATTTGAAGTTGAATTGTCATAGCTCATGAATCATTTTTAAATTTGCCACATAGTATTGTAGACATTGGCTTCAGTAAAGGAAGTTTACCCACAGTGGTGTGATATTTTCGTCTCTAACAGGATGCTAGTACCCAAGACAACGAAGGCCTAAATGTCAGTTATGTTTATTTGAATGGCTTTGTGTCTGTCTCTTGGCTTTACTCTGCTGACCTCTTGTATCAGTGGCTGAGTATCAAGTGTGTCATGTGGCTGAATGGAGTTGATTTGGTCTATGTACTGCACTGTAGGTTTAAAGTCTTCAGAATCTAATCCATCTTTCTGTCTTTTTTACCCAGTCTATGCACAGGAACTTTTGCCAACATATCAAGCCATTGCTGAAGGGGAATCTGTGGCCACTGTCGAGAAGGTGAGCCCCTAAAAATGAGAATTAGATAACACTGAACACACATTCAGCGAAAGATTTAATCATTATTAACACTCGATCTATTGGGGATTATTGTGCACCTCTATTGAAAAACATTCAGTAAGGGGTCGTGCACCCATGCTAACACACATTAAAGAAGGGATTACATTAGGAAAACGGTCTAGTCTGAATATTTTCCGCTGTGTACACATAACGATCTGTATTTTGAACACTGAAAACAGCAGGCATTATCACAGTTACATGTTGGTGTTAAGGAGTGGCACAAGTGCATTAGGTTAGGCCTGAGGTTGTTTGTTTTTTTGGCACTTGTGCTGAGTGAGTGGAACAGGGGCTGGATCAGTCATCTGAGGTGTTGGATTGGTGAATGAAGAGGCATCCTACTTGATTAAATTAAAACAGAATAAGACACTAACACAAGAGCAAGCGAGAGAAAATAAATTAGCATTAAATGCAATAATATATATGTATACACACACACACATATATATATATATATTAAAGACAGTAAGGGACTGTGGGTGGAGCTCTTATCTCCTGCTGCTGTTTCTTCTGTAACATTAGAACAGTAACATGTTATGGCTGTTGTTTGATATATTTGTGGATGTGTTTACTTGCAGGCGGAGTTCAATGGACTGAAAGATTCTCTCCATTTCAATGATGGCAAAAGAAGGATTGACTTTGTGCTGGTGTATGAAGATGAGGACAAGAAGGACTTTGAGAAAAGGCACACGTTTCAGCGGAAGAAAGTAAGTGTGGTTTTGTCACATGCTGTCTCATTCTTTGATATCAGTCACAAACTTGATGACTGATAGCAGTGTCATTCGGTGCCCGATCAGAACATTGGAGGTTGCCTGCACCACCCAATCAAAGTTTGTGAGAGCATTAGTGTTTTTGGACCGAACTGAAACTGTATGAAAAGTGCATGTCTTTTGGCCACTGGGTAGTTTATCCTGTTCAGGTACTGCTCTAGGGTGTAACTGGGCCACATGGTCTGGTATTATTTCTGTAACATTACAAAAAAAACTGGTGGAACCTGACTGGAGTGAAATGAAAGAGAAAATGACATAACATGTTTCAGAGGAGTGTGCATGCTTGATTGCATTCTACCAAAGGGACTGAGCAAAGAATGCAAACATTCATTCACCTTTTAAATTATACACTGCTTATGAGTGCATACCATGTCATCTTTCAACCACCCTGTTGAAATAACCAGCCCCACTTCAGATATCCCACCCACAGACTCCTGGCTCCTCCCATTAATATCACATGTGACATGTGACACCAATCACATACTGCCCACACTGTCTGAGGAGCATGGGAGTAAACAAATGTCCAGATTGCAAACCTGCAGGCATCCAGCAGGCCAGTGGGGGTTTGCAAAAGATTGATAATAGTTTAATTGAATTGAGATAAGATCCATGATGAGGGTGCAGTTGTCTGCTTGGCGATGTGGACAGCCAGCTGTAGCCGGTAACAGGACAGCTGGGGCTGCCAGCTGCTGGACGCACAGCTGCACCACAAACATGTGCCATTACTCCATGCACAGGCCATACCCATTTCAAAATGGCACTCACTGTTGTCTGGTGTAGTGTCCCAGATGTGATCGATATGCTGCTGTCCCCCACAGAGACGGAGGGAGTATTTTGAAGCCAGCTTGATGAAGATGGGGATGGAGCTGGAGGCAACACCATCAGTAAGACCAACATAATCCGTTTCCTGCTCTGATTTTCGTGTGTTAACCTACTATGACAAATAGCTTACCTGTATTGGCTCAAGACTGCAATAGAAATTAAAAAGTGGTCCTGTTTGGACCTTATTATACATTTGCAGTGGGTGCTATAAAGTTTTGTGCTTGAGTGTATATGAAATATCTACCATAAAACAGTGATTAGTTTATGATGCCTTCTTTAAGTTATGTAGCCCCGTATCATTCTGGTTTGTCCTGCAGGTTTACATTTAGGGATATAGCAGATGTTCTTCTCCAGAATGTCTTACAGTTTCACATATTACACACAAACCACTTACGTAGCTGGATATTTACTGGAGCGCTTCAGTAAATACTTCCTACAGTATTTTACTTAAGACTGAATTAAATTGCTTAAGAGTCTAATGACAGTGCCTTAGCTTGGAACCGATCCTGCAGCCACTGATTTATGAGATCAGCTCTCTAACCATTTTACTACACTGCCAGTCATTACTGTAATAGGGTGAATTTGATCTCTTGTAGATTGAGCAGTGGCATCTGGTATCTCCTGCAGGTTGTGGATGACAAGGTGATATTCGTCAAGGTGCACATGCCGTGGGACGTGCTCTGCACCTACGCGGAGGTGCTGCACATCAAGATGCCCATCGAGCTCAACGACCTGGCCTCCAAGACGCTGCCCTTCAACTGGTTCACCAAATACTTCTACCCCAGCCGGGACCTGATCTCTGACGAAACCGAGTACTTCACCGCTCCCTTCGCCAAAGATCGGCTGGAGCACTTCTACATCAAGGACAAGGACGAATTCTTCACTCCCTCCATGAGGGGGCGAATGGTGAGTCTGTCCGTCTGTACTCCTGAGTCTCTGAGTCTGTCTGCATGTGCAGAGATACCATGTGCGAATGGCATTTATAATGCACCCATGAGAGAAGCACAGTGGAGAAGCTGCTCAGGTTGAAGTCATGTAAACCTGATAATGGGGCGTGAACCTGGTACAACAGAGGCAAATTGAAGGATAGTTTCTGGTGTATGTTTCAGCTTGGCATATTGCATAATGTAGTTATACATACATTTGTTTAAGGTTATATCAATTCAAGTTGAATCCTTATATTGCTGTGTGAAGGACATTTAACAAATTACATGACATTACAGCAACATTTCAGGAACATTTCAGCATGTAACTGTTTAAATCAAAATAGACAATTAGAACCAAGAAAACACTTCAAAATGCTGCTTACATGACATTGAAGGTATGGCTTTGGTCTGTCTGTTCTGAGGCAATGTCATTAAGTACTAAAATTGCAAATGTTGTTGAACATTTTGTGTTTTAAAAGTCAGTCAGTATTAATGCTGTTTGTGTCTCTCAGGCGTACTACATCCTCAGCCGTGCCCCTTATGAAGTGAGGGGGAAAACAAAGAAATTTGGCATCAGCAAGCTACTGGATGGAGGAGTTTACAAAGCGGCATATCCCCTGCATGATGTGAGTGTCTTCTGATAACATAACTGAGCGTGCTCCAACAGGCATGTCCTAACGTTACTGAACATGCTCTATAGATGTCTTCAGATTGCAGTATTGAGCATGCTCAGATAATCCATTGTTGGCTTTACGGAACATGCTCTCTCAGAAGCTGACGATAGGTTTATTTAGCATAACAGTGTAGGTTTCTGATCGCGTTACTGAGCATGCTCATGTGGGTTTCTGATAGCGTTACTGAGCATGCTCATGTGGGTTTCGTTACTGAGCATGCTCAGCGTTACTGAGCATGCTCATGTAGGTTTCTGATAGCGTTACTGAGCATGTCTATGTGGGTTTCAGATAGCGTTACAGAGCATGTCTATATGGGTTTCAGATAGCGTTACAGAGCATTCTCATATGGGTTTCTGATAGCGTTACTGAGCTAGCAAGCTAATTTCTGCAAAATACTGATAGCATTAGTTCATAGCATTTATTTCATAAATGCCATTCCAAACAGAAGCAATGAGTATTTCACATCTTAATCATCCTGATACATAAAACATGCAGTGCTCATAATTTTATGTGTATAGCTGTTTAGTTTTATGCTTTGGACCCTGTTTTAATGGTCCTAACCCATGATGAAAGTGTATCTTACCTTACCCTAAATAATTACTGCTGTGTATTTCACAGCTTTGTGGATTAAACTTTAAATTAAAAAGTGTATTTAATTTCAACAATGTTCTCTGTATAATTAACAGTGCAGATTCAACGTGAAGTCCACAGAGGAAAGCTGTCCCAATGAAAGATATCTCCTATATAAAGAGTGGGCTCACCCTAAAAATTTCTATAAAATGCAGCCATTGGACCTGATAAGGTAACTCTAATGATAGATAATGGTTTCAGCTGTTGTTGTAGTAAGAAATGTAAATGAACTGTACAGTAACTGTTAGTTGTCATATTTTAATATTCCACATTTTATAAAGGAATATATGTTTACCTGATGCAATCTAAGCCTCTAATATGCTGTACAGATACATACTAATGACTGTATGTGTACAGTGGACTCCACTGGATCACTAAGTTCTACCTTTTTCCTGGTGGAACAACATGAGTTGTGTCCTGCTAATCTACCTATTATGAAATCCCTTTCGGGAATATAGCCAAGGATCAAAAGAACTGTATTCAGCCAATTGAGCCATGTCTTTGTTTGATCCACTTGGCGAGGGTGTACGTAATTAGCACCCTCCAGCTAACATGTGTGAACAGGTTACCAGCTGTCATCTCTGAGTTATGGGCTTCTCCTTTGTGAGAAACAGCATGCTAATCACAGACTAATTTCGCAATCCCCAAACCACAGGGAAGTGACTTCAACTACAGTCACGGGTATAGATGGTATGGTAGTGATGCAAGTGTCTACTGCAAGTTACCTTAAGTGAGACAGGGGAAAGGATATAAATTATTACAGCAATAGAGTCTGTATGTCGAGACCCTATACCATATCATCCAGTCATATGAACACAAATATATTCTCCCTGCTGAAAAATAAGTAATTATGCAGGTATTACTATACAATGTCCATATAGAAAAATCTGTATGTGTACCTAAGGGAAACACCTTAAAGTTTAGTTATAATTTTCAGACCAACGCACTAGGTGATGGGAAATACAGTACTGAACACTGATAATATTGTCAGTAGAGAAAACTGGTCATGCTTTTCACTGAAAGAGAATAAGAAACCCTTTTATTTTGGAGAGATAAGATATCACATGATGTGGGTGTAAGAAAGGCCAGTGGAAATAAATTTGGCAATGATAAAGAAGGAAACTCTCCCCATGTCCTTGTCTCTGAAGGGTAGGCAAACTCCTAAAATACTGTAAAATTGTCATTAGTCAAATTTAGTCAAAAGGTGTATGATGTTAGGCTATATGTTTGGCAATAAAAAACTTGTTTCAAAAACTTGTTTTAAAAAAAACTAAGCTAGTTTTCAAAAGTGTTTTTGTTTGGCCAGCGGATATCGCTGTATTGAGTCATATAGCTTTTTATGTATCTGACATACCTTCATCCCCAACAGGGCAAGGTACACCTAATACACACATACAAGGTAACATGTCCTTGTCTCTCACAGGAAGTACTATGGAGAGAAGATCGGAATTTACTTTGCCTGGCTGGGGTTCTACACAGGGATGCTGGCATTGGCAGCAGTGGTGGGGCTGGGCTGTTTCATCTATGGATACAAGACACAGGAGACCAGCACGTGGAGGTACAGGAGAGCAAAGTTACAGGAAAATAGTAACACGTTCAGTGAGGAGGTACAGGGGAGAGCCAATGTAGAGGGAGTGACCGCTAATGACTGCTTTAATTTATTTCAGTTCTACAGAGGGAAGTACTAGTCGTATGAGCATGCTAGTGGATGTTCTACTTACTTGTGCTTGAGATCAAAAAATGAAGAAGGAAAATGTTTAACATAACTTCTTTCATAGTTCGGAACATTTTTTGAAACAGCCAATTTTTTTAATGATTTTAAATGCATGAAATGCTGTTCCACTTGTCTTCCACTTGTCTTTCCCCACTTCTGATTTTACAGTTCTTTTAAGTTAGTGTTGGCTAAGCCTGTTGTGTCTGTTTAACCTGAGTGAAGGTGTGTTTCATTTCAAGCAAAGAGGTGTGTGACCCCCTCATCGGAGGCCGGATTTTCATGTGCCCACAGTGTGACAGAGAGTGCACCTACTGGAGGCTAAACAGCACCTGTGAAGCCTCCAAAGTAAGACCTTATCCACGATTTAAGAGTAAATTTAAGCTTGGTATCATTTTAGCGAATGGTATTTATGAAGTGTATGCTTGTTATTAAGCATTTATTAACTTTATTGTTAATTCTTGAAACCATCAGGTGATACTCACTAGGTATTATAGGTTGCCAAATTTAGTTTAAATGCTTGCATCATCTTAAATACTTACACTGTGTAAAAGAAACTTTACTGACTCACATGTTTTACCAGGGGTTGGTTATATTTTTTAGATATTGGATTAGATTTTATGGTATAATTCATATAATTCACAATATAATTAATAGCACACACCAGAGGTACAACTGATAGGTTAGTGTGTCATTTTCTATGTTATAGTTGTACCTTGTCTTCCACAGAAACTCTGCATTTTTGACAATTATGGAACTTTAGTGTTTGCAGTTTTCATGTCAATCTGGGGTAAGTAGATCTTCAATTTCATATTAATACCAGGTCTAGTGAAACACAAGAAATATTTGACTGAGAGGTTTTGAAATGCGAATTGCTGAACTTAGTAAATTAGGTCCATAATCTTTGTATGAGGGGGGATAATGTATCATGAATTTCAGTTAAAGTCTATGTGTCATGTGATTGGTTGTCAGTCACACTGTTTCTGGAGTTCTGGAAGCGGTACCAGGCAGAGCTGGAGTACGAATGGGACACAGTGGAGTTCCTGGACCAGGAAGAGCCGCCCCGACCAGAATATGAAGCAAAATGCATTCACGAACGCATCAACCCCATCACCAAGGTGACAAAATCAACCCCAACCGCAGAAATATGTTCATCAAACCTGTCGCTAAGATGAGAGAATCAACTCTGTTACACCACAGCATCAACCTTGGATAACCACATCAACAGGGATCTCCTTTACAGAAGCACACAGACTAGCACCTGTATCCTCATGAATGTGTGCAGCCAACTTCTGCTTCTATTTACTCTGAAATGCACTTGCTGAGCTAATGCTTCTCACAGCAGACAGCAGACAGATTAGGAAACCACAGTGTTGGTAACCTGAAGTCCGAATGTAGAAACACCAGCAGTTTCATATTTAGGGATGTAGTAACAGTTGCCCAGACTGTAAAACTCCTTGCCCAGTGTCAGACATTGACTAACAGCTCCTTATATTTTAAAGATGTTCGCAGATATTGTTGCAGAATTTTCAAAAAACTAGCTTGACTGTACACTGCCCAACCAATGTTCAACAAGACCCCACTATAGCCTGTATCTTTTGTGGAGATTTCCACTGTTTCTTTACAAATGTACAAAGCCAAGCAGTATTTATAAAATGGACATTTGTGTAACAGATTTTGGCATGTGGTATCATCAATTTAGCCATTAAGAGATAAAATCGTTGTGTGGATATGGGTTCTCGTTGTCCTCAACAAAACAATTACTTTAATGGCATTATGGGTCATCAGATATGAGACGCCTACAGCATGCATCCTGATTGGTGACGCTGAGGATTTATTGCTTGGTCAAAGATGACTGGCGTCAAACAAAAAAGTGAGAGAAGAAAGGGGGCTGAATCAGGAAAAAGGAGGAAGTTGACTAAAATGTGGCCTCAGTCAACTCGCAAAAGGAAAAAGTTTGTGGCATCAAAGTTTGTTGTGGTTTGCTGGAAACCTGCTCCTGAATTTCCTTTGTACACCTGCCAACAAATGGTGATTGACCATGTAAATCTGTCTCTCTTCAGACAACAGAGAAGGTTCCATACACGGCCTGTGGGAAGTGTATCAGAATCTCCTTTGGGATAGGAACGGTCCTGTTCTGGGTAACGTATCCAAAATCTTACTAATTATCCAAATGTCTTATTCTGGGTAACATAATTCTGACAATAATAATATTGCATTGAAGCCATATTCAAATGTCAGAAAGATACTTTAAAATGCCAATACTATGATGATAATATCCCTCGTAGGAAAAATGTAGATCCCAGTCAGAACTATTGTTGTATACAAGTGTTACCCCTGACAACAGAGTAAACTGAATCATAGTTAATGGCTAAACTCTCAAAAATCACTTTGACTGTTAGGATTTCTTTATAGGCTGTAATAACCAATTGTAATGGTTAACTCAGATGTGGAAACATACTGACATTGCAACCAAGCTATTTAAAAAAAAAAAACTGAAATGGAAAAAGTTACACTGAGCAGGAGAGAAAAATAGAAGGCAAGTAAAATACATGACACATGGAAATTTTGCAGATCCAGTAGCGCAAGGGGAGTGGATCATTTTTGACAGCAGGGCAGAACTCATGTGATGTCCTTGTTCTGAATGCTGCCTGCCTGTTTACGACCCCAAATATTTAATGCACTGCAGGAAGAGGTTGTAGCTCAATCGGGGAGGCAAATGGAGCGAAAAATCTGGACAATATTCTGGAATGTTCATTCCATCCGTGCCAAATCTGTAACAGATTTTTTTGGCTTGACTGGGGGAACAGCTATACACACTGTACCGCAAAAATGCACCTTTGTAACACACAGTAGCGCACTGTTCTGACAGTACCATCAATTAAAGCATCTACATTCAGGCATGTAGCAGGTGCTGTTACAGAAATACTTACAAAAGTGCTACGACCATCATAGTTCTTACATGAACCTACACCACATCATTAAGTGTAAGTAGTAAGTGCTCCTAACGGTCAGAGTCCAGGGGTTGATGTGTTCTGAGGCAGTTTAAACACATGGGTGGAGTTTGTGGTGAAAGATTGGAAAAGATACCGCTGTCCATATTGCAGCAGAAGGTTTTTTATGATAATGGTACAAAAATTCAAACAAAAACTGTCTGATTAAGGGAGAGGTGTGCAATGGAAGAGGGCATTTGCTGTTGAAATTAATAAATTGCTAAGACTATGACCAGAATCCTCACACAAAATCATAATAGAAAGTATTTATCATCCAGATACCTTGTTGCAACTTACAGTACAAATTGAAGCCCTTGGAATAATGAAGAGAAGATCTTAGAATTAACACCCATACTGGATAAATTAATACCCATGCTGGATAAATGGTCCATATTCAGTACAGAATGTTCTGATGATGTCGTGTATCACTGTGTACCACACTCTGTAAACCTCTGTGTTTTGTTTCTGGTCTTCCTCTTTAGATCTTGCTTATCGTGGCGTCGGTGGTAGGCGTGATAGTGTACCGCCTCGCGGTGTTCTTCTCGTTCTCGGCGAAGCTGCGACAGGACCTGAAGCAGCTGGAGCCCCTGCGAGAGTACGTCACCCCCCAGATGGCCACCTCCGTCACCGCCTCCATCATCAGTTTCGTGGTCATCATGATCCTCAACTACGTGTATGAGAGAGTCGCCATATGGATCACAGACTTCGGTGAGACTACAGCTTCACCTGGATTTAGGCCTTACCTGAAAAAACCCACTTCACATTGAGTAAAACCAACTGACAGTGGATATTTAAAACTACAACAAATACCACTGATTTGTTAGAAAGTACTGGAAATACATCCCTGCCCTTTTACTGACACGCCACTGTTGACATGCCACGAAAGCGTGGGCATGTCACATGGTCACATGCATTTGACTCAACTGACCTTACAGTAAACATTAAAAGCTTATTCAATAAATACTCAAAGAAAGTCTGTATTAATGTTTAAGAAGAACAGAACTTCCTCCCCTGAGTGAGGGGATTTTCAACCTGCAGACTCAATTTTAAATCAGCCAAGTGAGAAAATATTTATTGTTTTAAATTCACAGCTGCATTAAAAATACATGGAAAGGAAAAAAACTGCAGTTTCGCTACTCATTTCCCCTCATTTGAAATGCATAGTTTATAGCCTGAAGCATTGTGCGTTGATGCACCATTCCACCCCCTTGTGGTAAGAAAATAAAAGAAGTCACCGCCCATTCTAAGGCCTGCAAATATAATTTTTGAGGTCAGTATGCCAACATGAAAACCGCGATCCTGCCAATCCCTGCAAAACTGATGCGCTTAAAATAAGATACTAGTTAAACCTGCTCTGATCGAACCAGCTTCACATTGTGTATTCCCCTCTTCTCCCTAATTAAACGACTTTATTAAACCTGCTTTATTCTAATTAAGCTCCAGTTCAGTTTTTACCAAAACGTACCTTGACCCAGTCATCTCCGTATCTGACATTCTTTAAATTTAGCCAACAGCCAACTGTCATGAGACGTCAAGATTGCGCTCAGTGTAAACACGCTGCCTGTTGCCTGAGGCTTTTCTCTTTTTGTGTTTTGTCTTTGCAGAAAACAAAGCAGTAGTTAATCTGTCATAATATTTGTTATTTTTGCACACTTATTTTGCGCTGTATTTCTACAGGTGGATGACTGCAAACACTCAAAGTATGAAAGCTTATACACACATTTTTGGGAGTATAACGTATATTTAAGCATTTTTGAATAAAGTTATATTTTAAATCACATGGTCTCACTTTGATATTGTGGAAGCCACCTTAGAATCAGTCCTCTGTTATCTCAAACTAATAAAAAGTCATTCAGGAGTGATTTCTATGGATATTAACATTTTTGACAACTTTTGCTGCTTTGCTTTAATTTACAGAATTACCAAGGACAAAGACGGAGTATGAAAACAGCTTGACTTTGAAGATGTTCCTCTTCCAGTTTGTGAATTACTACTCGTCCTGTTTCTACATTGCTTTCTTCAAGGGCAAAATTGTAGGCTTCCCTGGTGAACCGGTGTACTGGCTGGGGAAGTACAGGAATGAGGAGGTGAGGTGATTTTTATCGTTTCACTACTGGTTTTTGAATGGTGGAAGCTGTGCTTTTGTTGTGGGTGTGTATTTAGGATAACTGCTTATTTCCAGTGTTTGTCTAAGGTGTGAGCTCAGCTTGTTCTGGTAAATTTGGTTTGCTTATAGTATGTGGTGTATGTTGTGTTGGTTTGGCATCACCTGTGCTGTGTTTCTTCTTTTGCTGTTTTTGTGTGTCTGCTGTGTTTTAATATTGTAAATGTATTTAGTTATAATACTGAAATGTACAGCTGTTAAATTTTATGACAAACTGGTTTATTTTTGCCTAATAGAAACACTACAAGTACTCCACCGAGGATCAAAATTATACAAATTTCACAAGAAAATTTCAATTAAATTTACGTAGGTATGTATTTTATTAACATGAGGAAATTTCATTTTGAAATTTCAAAAAGGTAGACAGTTACAAAATGCCAACCAAAATAATATCAGAATAATATAAAAAGAATAATATTGGAATACTAAACTGTATAGATATTTTTCATCCATCCATGTTAGTGTATACTGAGTTCTGTGGTTGAGATGTAGTGTTTTAGGTCATATTATGGGATGAGATGGGCTGCTGCAGTTTGAGCTGTGTATTCAATGTACGTGTTGGTTTAAGGTATGTTCTGAACTTGGGTTACCCTGTGAGCTGTTTGAGTTGATGTTATGTTAGCTACATTAAGCAGGTTAGCATTGTGTTTTCTCTGCTGTTGTGTGGTATGACCTGAGTGCTTGAGTTACTGTGCTATTTGCCTCTTTAGCTTGTTGCCCTGCTGTAGTGTTTTTTTCCCTGAGAATTAAGTTTTTTTGTATTGAAGATATCCTGTCCTCACAGTGCTAGAGTGTGAGCATTGCATTTTATACAAGCTACAATGAAAGACAAGCTCATCCTCTTACGATAACAAAGATGAATTTGTTTTGTCCTCTTTGTACATCTTTTTCACTAGTCGACATTATTCCCATATGCTATTTTTTATGCTCCTGCCATGCAATATAGCGTTCCCAGCTCGTGAGAGAAAAGTTACAGCTGAAAGTGGAGCCCATGTGCATTAAATTCAAGAGTTTTCACATTTGGGTGTTGATATTTTTCATCGCAATTGACAAGCAACAAAATATAATAGCTACCATTAGGTTGTTTATTGAAATTGTTCCTTGAAATTTAACTGTTTCATCACTGAAATGAATCGATAAATGTTCTTATTAACAACTAAAAGTTAACCGATTAACTGTTAACATCCCTATTTAGGATTTGATGTAAAGATACAGATTAAAGTTTGCTTGTGGAGCAGTAGCTTGCTCTCCCCAACTGTGCTCCTGTCCTTTGCTTGTGACCGTAGTGTGACCCAGGCGGGTGTCTGATTGAGCTGACCACTCAGCTGGCCGTCATCATGGGAGGCAAAGCCATCTGGAACAACATCCAGGAGGTGCTGGTGCCGTACGTATCTCCTCCTGTGACACGTATTGTCATTGTAGGCTTCTGCTTCTGTACAGGGTGTTGCCGTTGTACACACATTATATGCTCTTGAAGGAAGTGCTGCAGGTTGTGGAAAGATTTTTCTCTCCTGCAGTGCTGCATGTTTCCTGTAGGGGGAGTGTTTGTCTAAATTTTCAGTTTGTTTGTTGGTGGGATGAACTTTAATGCAATTGTATCAGGATTTATATGTTGTGATAAAGCATAATAACACAATTTCCATCCAGTTCCTTAATTTTCCCAAATTCTACAGTAGTTTTACTAAGGTTTGTGCAATTATGGTAGTATTTTGTATTTTCCTTATGAATTGAGAGTGTAATAGCATCTATTGCTTGCCTTCTTTTGTATTAGTTTGAAAATGGCAAAGCAGAATTACAATGATTGTTTCAGGTTTGCATCCCATTTAGTTTACCAGCATTTTCATATTTCTGTATGGAACATGTAACTTAAATATGCAATAATAAAATGATGCAGACTCTACTCTACCATCCTTTATCAGATGGGTGAAGAATCTGATTTTCCGCTACTGTACAAGTGTGGGATCGGAGAAGGCCATTCCTAGATGGGAACAGGACTATCAGCTCCAGCCAGTGGGGAAACTAGGGCTGTTTTATGAATACCTGGAGATGGGTAAGACACAGTGCTTTATGAATACACTTAAATTACCACACGGGATTCCCTGTTAAACTATTATTCGCTAATAAATTCCATCTTTCCTTTCAGTTTGGATTTGTCTCTCTGTTTCTTGTTTCCCAGTTTTCAGTCATCCTGTTTGAATTTATAACTGTATACCCTTTCATCCAGTTTGCCTTCCTCTCTCTGTTTCCAGTGTTACGGTTTGGGTTTGTCGTCCTGTTTCCAGCTGCTCAGTTCAGATTTCTCCTCGTCTTTTCAGTGATCCAGTTTGGCTTTGTTACCCTCTTCGTGGCATCCTTCCCTCTGGCGCCCGTCCTGGCCCTCATCAATAATCTCTTTGAGATCCGCGTTGATGGCTGGAAGACCACCACGCAGTTCCGCCGGGTGGTCCCCGAAAAGGCCCAAGACATCGGGGCTTGGCAGCCTATCCTGCAGGGGGTGGCCATACTCGCTGTCGCCACTAACGTGAGCCAAAATATATATGACAGTGTCTTAAACATTGAACAATGATGTGGTTCTTGGTTTTAATGAACTAATGAATGCGCTATTATAGCATACAGTGTGATTGGTCTAAGTCAGAAGGCATCTGTTTATAGAGAATTATATAATTAGTGTGAATTTACATGGAATATGCAGCATACATTACACTTGATAATGTACACTGAAAAGCAACCAAAAAAGTAAAAAATGACAATATTATTAGTATATAAACAAAAAAATGAATGATAATTGAGGTGACGTACGTACAAACTTAAGTACAGTACGGAAGATGGGATACGAGTGAGAAGGAAACTGGATAAAATCATGTGATATGTTCAATGATATACATTAAATATGACACTTCACTGCTCACTGCTGTGAAAGAAAAGGAGAATCATGATGTAAAATTTCAGTCTTGGGATGAATTAAAACTTGCAAAAGAAGGTAAAAAATTTTCTTTTGTTTTTCAGTCATAATCACGCCATTTCATTGTAATGATAATCACTTTGAGCATGCATGTGTGTGAGTGGTCATTTTCCTATGCCAGCTTGTTCTCTCCTGCTTTGAAATGCATGAGTTTGTGTTTTTTTTCCAGGCCATGATAATAGCTTTCACATCCGACATGATCCCGCGCTTGGTGTACTATTGGTCCATCTCTGTAAGTGACTATGAAGGGGGACATGGGATGCATACGATGGAGGGCTACATCAACAATACACTCTCCATCTTCAGCATCAATGACTTTAAAAATGGGACTGACCCCCGCAATCAGCCCAACTGGTTTAAAAACACCACCACCTGCAGGTATGCCCTCTCAAAGGAAGCACAATGCAGAAATATGAAATATATGACAGTATGAATATACTAGATCCATAAATTCTTGTTCATTTTATGGTTGTGGATTGTTTTATGATACATTTAACTCTCTCTTGCCCAATTTGACGCAAAAACCATACGTTGACGTTTAAATCCTTTTAGCTTCGCCATAGTTTCTGTTTGCCAAAAGTGTTTCGGTAGAATTGCAACTAAAGCACCTTTTCCTCTTTTGGGATTATCTCACAGATTAAGAGATAACTGATGTTTTGGCTGTCATCCTCCTTCTCCAAAGACTTTCACATCAGCAGCTATGCAAACAGTGTGCCCAAATGTTGTATACATTTATAAGAAACCAAAAACTAAATTCCGTATTTGTCTGATGATCCTATGCTTGACAATGATATTTGATAGTGCTATTAGATAAAGGGTTATCAATAGCAGAGGGCTCTCATACTAACATAAGGTCAAACAGCTGAGGTGAGGCACAACACTAGCTAGCTGCCAGTCATTTTTCATTATAATTACCTCAGGAACTCTTTGACAGACCAGCAGTCTACAGATTTCATCAAAGGTATTTTTAATGTGGGCCTAACTAATTGTGCATGAAAAATTTTTTCACAATCGTTTAATGAATGTGCATCAAGTTAGCTATATGGAATTGCAAGAGTGTTATTTATTAGTATTTAACAAGTCAGCAATAATTGTTGTTATGAAGACTCCTGCTTTGCTTTTTGCCATAGGTACAGAGATTTTAGACACCCGCCTGGCCATGCAAAGGAATATGAATTCACTATGTACTATTGGCATGTAATAGCAGCTAAACTGGCTTTTATTATTGTTGTGGAGGTGAGTATAATGTATTTAGATACTATTCTATCAAATACTTGTTCGCTAATTGATTGCTGTTCAGTTCAGTTGCTTAGAATCCTCACTGATACTAGCATATTTTGTAATTGCCAACAGATCTATGTAATGACATATGTAATAACTGACTTTTGTGTAGTCGTGGTAGTTCCACTGGATAATATTATAATATCCATGTGCACGTTGTCATCAGAAGTATAGCATATTTGCTCTTTATTGTGGGTGTAGTTTTTTAAAAAATTGGAAAGGATCTCGTTCTCCTTCAGGAGTTAATTTCCTGCCTATCTCTGTCTTTTCCAGCACATTGTACCTCACAAAGTTCATCCTGGCCTACGTTATCCCAGACGTTCCCGTGACTGTGAGGGAACAGATCAAGAGAGAGAAATACCTAACGCAGAAGATTCTGCACGAAGCCAGCCTCAAGTTAGTGACCAAACGAATGAAGCCCATGGCAGATAAGGTCTTTGGACATATGGCAAAAGACACTGAAGCTGAGATGGAGACGGAGACAGAGACTGACATAGATCTGCACATGTGACCCACAAACCAATACGGAATTCGGAATACGGAATTCAAGTAATTAATTCAGCACGATTTTAGCAAACGGTGTAAGTCTGATTAACAAGTGAGTTTTTAATGACAGTATTACATCCAGCAGCAGGCTGTTATGAGGTCAAATCTTTTTTTTTTTTTGTCAAGGTGGACATGTTTCCAGCAAAATGAAAGCAGGATTGTAGAACAGAATTACAATTTATTACCTCACTTGAAATCAGTTTTTTTCTGTTACAAGCCTATGAATAAACTGTGGTGTGATCCTGTGAAGGTACCTAACGTTGGCTAACATTGTGTTCAGTCATGTTAAGTCATTTTGTGGTATGTATTGCGCTGTGGTCTGTATTTGTGTGTAGAGGACCTTGCTCCTATATAGTTTGGCTTCAGGTCTATGAAGAGGGACATTAGGGCTATATGGTCTAAGTGCTAAGTCGCAGCTCTGAATACGTTATCTTGGAATGTTCTGTCCATACACACCACAGTGCGGGGAGTTTGTCTTCAAAGTCAGTGTTCGTCTGTCGTTCTGTTGCAGCATATATGTTAGATTACCAGAACATTGGTATAAATGCCTGAATATACTACACATATTGGTATTATTTATGCTTTATGATGTAGTAACACCATATTCATTAAGGTATAATGTATGTTTTATTATGCCATCTAATTCTCTAAGCAGTCTCAAAATGGAATTGTCAAATATAACAGTAAGTTTACTGAACGTCATTTACAATCATGTTATGAGAAAATGTTATGGTAATGACGTGGTCAGGAAAGTGACGGATACTCGTGCACGTTATGTGAGTGACTTTTTTTTCCACTAATCAGTCCACTAGCCAAGCTGCTTCAGCCAGTGTGCTAAAGGACAAATGCAGCTGGTGAAGACTGATCCCATTCAACTGAATAGAGGAACCACTAGTGATCAATGAGGCAAGTGTTAACCTGCCAAACAAAACTGTCCCCCTCTTGATGACGCTAAGGCCACTTGTTCACTGTGGGCCCACCAGATATACGCAGCACTGACATGACCAAATATCAGGTTGCTGTCCCCACAAGTGCCTTATCCATCTTCACTACTTAGGAGCCCTCAGGAGCTAGTTTAGTTACCTCTGGATGAAGAAAATGTCTGACATATTGTGAAATCTCTCCAGTGAAAGTGCCCTGCTAATGCTAAAACCATCAATTGAATGTAATTACCTGGATAGGTTAAAATATAAACAGGTATATGTGGTTATGAGCAGATGGTATATACAAAGAGTTTATTTTTTTGCAATGCGTGCTGTTCATGAGAGTTCTTAGAGATGGTCTTACTAGGAAAACTGTCAGAACAAATACTGGAAACCCAAATACATTCCAGTGCTAGCCCATGGCCCAGTCCTGTTGAAAATTAGCATGCCAGTCCCACACAAAACCATTAGCATACCTCATTGCGTCCATCTTGTAATTACTTTACAGACGTTCTATATACCGATATGACATTACGATATATGCTAATCCATATGCTAATGGGTTTAATTTGATTGTAAAATGCTGGTGAGTCATTCTCATCCTTGGAGATCTGTATGCTAAATTAACCATACTAAAGTTGAATTGAGTCTGTCATGATGAGAATGTGTTTTCCATGTATTGTGCTGTGTCTGAGATGTTGCGTATAACATGGTGATGCAACTTTCATTTGTACAGTGCAGACCTTTGAGTGTAAATTGTTGCATTATGGGATGTCCCCCTCTCAATTGTAAATTGAGGTCCTAAAAGGCATGGGAAATTCCCCTTTAAAGGGACTCAGTGCTTGAATCTAGCCCTCTATATGTGTGATTCAGTCTAGTGATTCTGCTATATAAATGCAATCCATAAAAACCATGAATATTTTTTTATAAATGTTTGCAATGTCTCATTAGGGACAGAATTCAGACTTTTGATTCAACCAGGGAACCTAATCACTAAAACTGGAAGCGCCTTTTAAAAAGAATTTCAAAGTGTTTTATATTGAGAGTGACTACGGTCACATTGTGTTATAAAGTGTTTCCTGTGGTAATGAGCTTTTATTTATCAAACCAGCTTCGGTTAACCATAGCTGTCTAACCCCTGTTACTTTTTATGCAGTATATCTTTTGTACTTATGACAAATTTTGAAAAGTGTTTGTGTGAAGTGTTTATTTTCTTTGTATAAATGTGTGTTTTTTTGTACCTGTATCCTTCTCAGATCATATTAAATGTTGTCATACATGCCAGGTTATGATGTTTATTTGTCGCAGAGATGACTAGCTTATATTCAGTCAATTGACATGGGTGTTGGATATTGGTTGACCCCTGTTTGACTCCTTCCTTCCCTTGGATTTCACCTCTTTCTCATAGTTACAATTGCCTTCAAGGGTATTTTTCTCTGTGTGGGAGAATTATAGCCAAGGTATACAAATCTGCATCCGTCAACAAGCTACACCCTATCAGGCAAACATTTCTTCCTTAAAATTTCCCCATATTCCAAGGTAATTACCCCCCTCCCCTGTAATGCATTCATAATGGAGTGGTTTAATGGATTCAAGAACCTTCTATGGCCTCTCAAGTCACAGGATGTGTTAATGAACAGGAGGCTTTCCTTCTGGTTAAATTTATTGTTACATTTCCCACAAGAAATGGTAATGACATGGTCAGGAAAGTCAGGAAACCATTAAAAAGTTACATAACTGGACTGAGGCTGTTTGCTGAAGGCAAAGAGAAAGCCAAACCTTTAGTAGTTTTGAAGATTCAGATATTGTGCGGTACTTCCATTGTTTTTCTAACACCTGTAAGTGAAAGCTATAGCTGCATTAAGTGTAAAGGTTAACCCAGTGTACCTGCTTTGTGTGTTGAATGGCTAAAGTTATGCAAAAGGAAGGGTAAAGCAATTTCTCACACCTAATGAAAGGAGTCGAATTAACTGACCCATTCTGCAAGCACCTAGTCTTCTTACTGGAGGCCCTGCTCTTTTCACAGCCACCAGTAATGCAGCAGGGTTGGGTTGGTTTCCTCATTTTCATGGTGAGTGCCTTGTTTATTACAAGGGCAAAATTATACTAAACATTTAAAAGAACAGATGCAATCCATAACCTAATAAACATAAATCTGTGGCAAGAACATCTTCTGACAATATGATTCCATGAGCAGTTTGATATTTCAGGTCCAGCTAAACTACAAAGCAAGATGGCACAATATTCAGCACCCAGTTCAGTGCTCTGGTCCTGCAAAAAAAGACCCAATGCGAACCTACCCACCAGCACAGCTCTATGTAGAAAGTAGCCATACTATCACAGATTGTCTTGTCTTAGCCTGCAATCACACATACATAACTAAGCCTCAAACTCTGAGCTAAAATACAAAAATACACTGAGGACCTTATGAACTGTCTGTATTTTATGTGTAGGGAATATGAAACAACATATTGTCATATAGAGAGGAAGTTTCCTGCTTTATGTTAAGATGGTGAGTGGGATTTTCAGGAATGGGTGGCAATCCTTCACAGAAACTTTAGTCTTGATACCTATGTCCTTTTATCTTCTGCTAGTAACAGGTATACTTTTTTGCTTTCTTTTTTTCCTGGAAATCAAACTAACTGTTAAAATCTGGTTGGAATGCTGCTGGAGAAATACGAGAGGATGTGTGTGTGTGTGCTGTGTTGATTTTCCCACTGTGAGCCACAGTGTAAAAAATGAGAACCAACCAGTAGCACAGCATGTGTGCAGCAGAACATTGCTAACGTGAGTAAGGATATGTATGTCCTGTTTTTCCTTAGAAAATCACAGTTCAGTGATTAAGAAGTGAGTATTTACCAACTAAACCGGTTAATGCGGATGAAACTACCGGACTGGCATCAAATTATATTTCATTGACGTGGGAAAAATAGTTAGCAATAGCAAGTACACACAAATCAAATCAACAGGCCATAATGATCAAGCTTTTATACTGTACCAAGAGATAATTTCAATGCATTTTAAAACAAAAAAAACCCCAGAAACCTGGAAAGAGACACCCAAACATGGAAGAAGGCAGCCAATTGTTTACAATATGAATTCATACCTGCCCTGGTCATTTCAATCAATAGATGCAATATTTGATGGCCTTAAAAATGGCTAGAACAACAAAGGTTTTTTATTTTATTTTTTATTGAGCTGATGTTTTATTTTATCTGAGATGATGCTAAAATATAACCTAAGTAATCATTGTTTTCTCTTTCCATATGCAAATTGGAATTCAAGTGAAATTCAGTGAAAGCGTTTTTCCTGTAACCTGATTCTTAAGATGGAATCTCCCCTCAAAAGGACTATATATTGTGGCTTCCTGCTAATCAAACACCAAAGAACTCTACCTTTAGTTGTGAAGACAGAGTAAGAGAAAAACACTGCTGCAGAAGACTGTAAGTATTCTGTTTTAGATTTAGATTAACTTTTTATATTTGTTTTAAGAGGCTCAAAATGTATCCTTTAAAATTCCAAGGACTTTTTTGGCAGTGTGGCAGAGCTGCCCTAATGTGTTGTGACTTGCTGGTTCTAGGGTTTAACATGTTGAAACTTATCTTTACTTGTTTGTGCAGTCTGCAGCTTTGAAAGACTGGACAGTGCAGAGCACATATTGAAGATCAGAATAGCCTTACATGGGTCCATCACAAAATATATTTACAAATTAAAAATGTTTTTAATTTTTACTAATTAAAAACATTCTGTGTTAAACACCTGATTTAATCAAAGAAATTTGCTCAAAAAAAGTTTTTTAATTTAAATTTTGATCTGAAGTTAAGATTACCTGCAGTGTAAAACTAGCATAAATACAATTTCCAATTGACACTGGTCTCAGACAAGGTGATATTTTAAAAGTGATATTTTTGGAATATGTGCAAGTCTTCCAGAAACACTGGGTACAAAAAACTGTTTCTAGATAAAACTTACAAAATAATTGCAGAAACACTGACTCCTTATCTTCTCATAGCCTTTTACAGTGTTTATTTACCTCTTACAGTGTGAGTATTTACACACCACTTCATTGTCTACACAATGCAACTTCATTTGCTTGATCCCTTGGCAATTGAGAAAATGTTTTTTAAAACACTTACTTTTTCTGGGGTGTATTAATGCAGTATGTTATAATAATAATGAGTTATAATGCATTCGTATACACAGGATAGTTATCCTCTTCGCCATTGTTGTATCATAGCGAAGCGTGCAGGCAGTAAAAGTAAACACTTTTCAAGTAACAGCAGAACATTGTCCTCTCAGGAGATGTAATGTTAAATACAAATAGAAGGAAATAACCATGACATTTCCAATTATACGGTTCAGTGACCTGGAATGTTTTTATTGATTTGCATTTATTCTCACATATTCAAATACATACATCTATGTGTATATGAATCATTCAGTTATAAATGTGGTTACCTTTCTTGAATGT
Organism: Albula goreensis; assembly: GCA_022829145.1. Taxonomy (NCBI): domain Eukaryota; kingdom Metazoa; phylum Chordata; class Actinopteri; order Albuliformes; family Albulidae; genus Albula; species Albula goreensis. The sequence continues at coordinate 8,116,398 of CM040765.1, forward strand.
TCTTCTAACTAATAAGTCATCACTGCAAAGGATATAGTCTCAGTTTACCTAGCAGTTTAATAGAAATAAAAGACATTATGAAAATGAATTTCATTACGTACGTAAGTTGTCACTTTTATTACGATTCTTGATGTTTGAGCTATGGCTCATGAGTGCTTATAAGAGCAAGAATCTTTTATCTGTTTTTGTTCTCTCAGTGAAATTCACTCTCACCTTTTGTTTTTGATTAAGATAAAATGGAGGGGATCGTACCCAAGAAGAAGGGCACTGATTTATGTGGTGATAAGACTCACCATTACATCATACGCTCAGATGTGGGCTGCTTCCTGAAGTGCAAAGATTTCAACAAAGGAAGTGACATGAAAATAAAGGAACTGCACCCAGCCTGCCAGCATGGGGACCACTACCTCGGTGATGCAAATGGCTTCTTCTACATCATCAAGGGCAACACCTACAGGAGAGTCACAAATCTTGTCACGGATGACAATGCTGAGGTCAAAGAGATATTTACTAAATACCGGGGTGGAGATTTTTACTTGTCTGCTAATGAGAGATTCTTTGTCATCTTCAAAAAGACAAAGAAGTTCCTTGTCACATTCAGCCTCCATGAAGAGGGTGAAACTGAGGAATTCCCTCTCCATGACAACTGTAGTAAAGGTCTGTATTACTGGGGAACGGCTAAGCAGGGGTACATGGTGAAGCCCACTGATGACTGGGGCAGCGTCCAGTACTACACCACACAGAGTTTCCACAAGGACCAAAACTCCTACTCCATCTCTTTCCACAAAGACGTCATCAACTTCCTGCCAGGGGGTCTCACTATCACAAGGGGACCTGCTTTCGCCATGTGGGAGAGCATCAAGTCCATCCACAACGACTCCAGCTCTGACATCGAGTGGATCAAGAAGATTGTGAGGAAGGAGGGATACGCCAAGGAGAAGATGTCCAGCATTGAGCACAGCTGGGAAGTGTCAGCTTCGATGTCCGGCGATATAACCGCACTGCTTGTCAAAGCTCACCTCGGTCTCAGTGCTAAATACGGAGGGAAAAGTGTCGATTGTTCCAAAGAAAACTGGACCAAGGCCACAGAAGAAGAAGAGACCATCAAATTAACCCTGAAACCCAATAAGAAGATCTTTGTGTGGCAATTTAAATTGGGCTTTGGAAGGGAGCCAATTCTGTTCTGCCGTGACTTGAAATTTGACCATAGCCATGATCCACCAAAAGACCTGCCCTTCCCTACAGTAAAAGAAGAGAAGTAAGAGAAACAGAACACTTTGTGCATGACTTATCCTACAGAAGCTACATAAAATAGAAATAGAACAGAGAGAGATTTTATGGATATCCTGAGTGAGATGATTTTGTAAAAATACCTTGCCTCATATTTCAACTATTTACATTGCTTTATGATAATATCCCATACTATGTAACGAATATACCTGCACCTGTCCTGTACAATGCGATCAATAAATCTGTTTATGAATAAATTTCAATCTGATTACACTGTTCAGCTCAATCAATAAATATGGTGATGATGAACCAATATATGGATTGACTCTGTGCTTCTGTCCTGATAATGAGAGAGAAGTCAACAGTATCTGAAAATCTGTTTATACACTGGTCTAGGTAACCACTTGACAGGAATGTGCCACATGATGCTGGATGATTTGAAGAGGAATTCTTTGAATTTTCTTAGAATAAGCCAGTGGTATCCTGGTAGCACCTCATGTAGCATTTTCTCACAAAGCTTTCTTCTAAATTCATTTTGTTTGATTTTGCAAAGACACATGAGTTTATATGTCCAGTCCTATATTACCAGGTAGTTTAGTAACCAGGCATTTAGAAACTGAATGAATATTAAGGTAACAAGCTATATTAAAATAGTAACTGTAGGTAAAAATACATACAACTTCTCTTTCATAGTTTAAAAATATTATTCATTAATGTCATTATTTCTAGAACAACACTGATTTCTTTGTGATATTTAAAATGCACATTTGAAAGAATATTTATGAATAATTTTCACCCATACAATCATTTGCCAGGTCACATGGTATTTGCCAAAGGTATCTTTCATGCCATAGACATTTAATCTATCATCACCACAGACAGCGCCAACTACTCACTCATACTTTCACATTGAAGAAGTATGCATTTTTACATGTGTCACTTTCAGACAGTGATCAGACAAAGATTAATAAGCTTTACTGCATAAAACCAAACTCAATACCATATAAAAAACCAATTCTACAAACTTCCGATTTTAGGTCAACAGAAAAATTGTTGAGAGTGTATAGCCATTGAAAATTAGTATTTCTCCAACCTTAAATGTTTTCGTCTGCGTCAACATTTTTGTCATAAAATAAGTAGATACATTGTCATTGGGTGTTACAACCCTTAAAATACCATAATATGCTTACAAACATACATTTAAGTTGACAAGGCAATTAAAAAAGTTAAATCAGCATATAATTTAATAATAAAAAGCACTTCTTAAGCATTAAGTGGGATGCTTTTTGCTAGATGTCTATGAAGACACTGGAAAATTGAGATATATCCATTCCCTTGAACAGCTCACAAACTAATAAAATAAATAAATAAATAAATAAATAAATGAATGAATAAATAAATAAATAAATAAATAAATAAATAGTACTTATTACAACATAGATTTTAATATAACACTGTTCATCATCTTACTATCATCTTTGTATTACTTTTATTCATAAAACGTACAGTCTTTTTGTGGTAATTTCGGTCAGGCAGAGTTTTGGGTTGCTGTTTTGTGTCATCGACCTGCGCCTCTGACAGACAAGGGCCCATACACGTGCTGCTGTTAAACCTGCTGTAATTTTAGTGTGAACCTCGGCTAGCTGATATTTACATAAACATTTATCTCAATCATGAGTAGTCAGATAACGTGTGTCGGATGGGTAAAACGTGGAGCTTCTAAAGAAACACCAGATAAGGTTGGCAGTATTTATTGTCGTTTTTATAGCAATAATATGAGTGGATGACTGACTAGCTAGGCAACTCTTAAGGCAGTTATTTTCTGCAATGTTGAAAGATAGCGTTATTATCTTTCCACTTTAAATCTGTGCCTCGCAACTGTTTTAATTACAAGTGAATTAGTTCTCGAATGTCCATTAGGGTGCTGTTTATAACAAGTTTGCTAGCTTGTTTACCTTTTTCACGGTAACAGTTGTCATCCTGCTAGCGACAGTGTCTATTTCATTTTAGGTGGAGTTGAGCCAAGAAGAGCTGCAGCGCATTATCACTGAAGCTAAGGAGGAACTGGGGTACGTTTGGTGATTCTGCTTCGTATTTGACTGGAGGAGTTGGCAGTTAATGGCACTCATATCTTGCTAAATGGAAAAAAACCGTACTTGGTTATCTTGTCACCCAGTGACAGCTAGCTGTATATGTTTGTAGCAACTTAACAGAAAGTGTACAGCAAAGTGTTTTTCATAAGGGCTAGAATCTGCTATATCTGACTTAGGTGTAGGCACAGAATTTTTTATAAAGATAGTTAGACTATGATGCAATTATCTCATAGCAGTGAGATTTCAACAGTTAATAGCAGTTAAGATGGGGTAAAGCTATGAGTGTGTAAATGCGCGGGTCTGGGTCTACTTTTGTGATACGTCGTCATGTGGTGGCAGAGAGAGAGGGGATGAGGATGATGGGGAAGAAGACGAGGGGATGGGCAGCAGCGGCGGTCCTGAAGTGAGCGAGGAAGCGGAACCTCCGCCGCAGGATGAGAACGGAGACGAGGATGAGCTGGCGGAGTACGAGCTGGACAAATACGACGAGGAAGACCTTGGTGGGTAAAAACTGACAGCCTTCTGAAGGAAACATGAATCTTGCTGTCTCTCTTTCTCTCATTGTTATCTCTGGCACGACAGTAGTGTAAACTGTAGTATATACTTTAAGGGCCTGATTTACTAAAGAATTTAGTACTCACTAAACTATTTTGCTGAGATAACAGATCTGTCCCCAGAATTGTTGTTCTTTACAGTGCAGTGTGATGAATGTGTAGTTTGCCTCACAGTATTTGTTGTTTCTTTATTCTAGTCACAGCAAATTTAGGGGATAGTCTGGCAGGGCTCACTGTTTACAGCACCAATGAAGAGGATCCCTACATCACCATTAAGGACACGGTGAGACTCCTGGATAATAAATCTTGATTGTGCTAGAAGCAGTTGCAGCTCTGAGTTGTATGGAGCAATGTGTATACCTACAACTCACGATTCCAAATCAGAAGCAAAAACAATATATTATTAATGATGAAATGCTGTTATAAATGTGTAAACATTCTCTACTGGGGTCTTGAAGCTTATTTGCATCTGTTTCTGAATTGTAATCCTTCTGTCCAGTATTGTGTTTTATGTAGTTTATGAGTGTTTTATGGTGTGTCTTCTTGTATTGTGATTGTTTTGTCATTAATGTAGGACCAATACGAACGGGAGGACTTCCAGCTTAAACCAACGGATAACCTTATCCTCTCAGGCAGGGCAGAGAAAGACTGCTGTAACCTGGAAATACATGGTACGTTCCTCTTCCAGTGCAGTGAGAACACTGATCCTTTGGGAAAATCTTTGATGCTCAGTTGGACAGATGCAAATAAAAACCATCAAACCTCACCACAAAATCTTTTTAATTCACTGTTTTGTAAAGGTTGATTTTAGGTCTAAAATAGAATTCTTGTCATTGTTGTGGGAAAATGTTCCTAGGATATCCCAACCACTGCAATGCACATTCTACCTGGTCATTCCATTATGGCTCTTTCTACAGCATCTTCTTCTGGGTTCCATAGCTTCTTTTCACACTATTATCTCTATACATTGTCAGAGTATGTTTTAATGATTTAAGAGAGTTGTTTGGAGCTGTTTCATGACTGCTGCATGTCTGACCCTCCACAGTGTACAATGCAGAAGAAGATTCCCTGTATGTGCACCACGACATTCTCCTCCCGGCCTACCCTTTGTGTGTAGAGTGGTTGAACTTTGACCCCAACCCTGAGGAACGACAAGGTAATCCTGCTGGGAGAAATGAGGAAGCACAGTGTGATGTGGCTTTTCCAAATATTAATACATTTTGTGGGTTTATGAAATGCATAACAAATGCCATCAGGCCCAGCTGAAGGAGATGTAAGTGGGCATTTCATTGAGATTTTAATTTTTTTCAAAATGATTAAACAAGTGTATTTTTGAAAATATTTAGTTCTTTCAATAGACCATGAGAGTAAATGTCAAAACTTACAATTAGTTGTTCAGTGATGTCAAAGTAATTTATGTAGAACATACAAACAGTGTGTCAGTTTTCTGAACCCCACTCCACACTCTGGTCATTTTCTTTTTTCCATTCTTAGATAGTTTTTTAATAAATTCTTGTTTATCGGTTGTCTGTACACCACATGGTATAACAAGAAAGTAACTACCCAGAACCACTGAACCACAGGAAATTACGCTGCTGTTGGCAACATGACTCCGAAGATAGACGTGTGGGACCTGGATGTTGTAGACTGCCTGGAGCCTGTCTTCTCCCTCGGCAGCAACAAGTCAAAGAAGAAGAAGAAGAAAGGCAAGAAGGTGAGATTACAGTGCATCAGGGACCAACACAAACTGATCTCAGTCCAGTTGATTTACACCGCCCCCTATTTCTGTGTGAATGCTTATTGCATATCTTCATTGTTTTGTTGTTTCTCATAAGTGACTATGGATAGAAAATTGAATTGCAGTACTGCTGTTTCTGTAGTAGAAGTTTAATGTAGCATTATTAGTGTGGTTGTTGGGCTTTTAGCCTTTTAGCCTTAAAGCTGTCTTAGGCCATCCCACTGAGTATGCAGTTCATTATGGGAACTGTCGCCCACAGACGGGTGCGGCTGAGCCGGTGGAGGGTCACTCAGATGCAGTTTTGGACCTATCCTGGAACAGGCTAATCCGGTGAGTGAGTAATATTTTCCACAATGCATGCTGCAGTGTGACCTGTGATACACAAAAATATGCAATAAACCATGTTATAAACACCTGCTTTTTGTAGGTAACTGCATGTTTCAGCAGTTGTTCCAACAAGGGTAAACATCTAAGTAAAGGTAGATCAAATAAAAGCAAAATATCTTTGCCCGTATTATGAGTGTTGTTATAAATCTGTGGGAATTATAATGGTCAACACTGTGCTGATGCTTTCTCTTTGTCAGGAATGTGTTGGCCAGTGGCTCTGCAGACAACACCATCATCCTGTGGGACCTCGTGCAGGGCAAACCAGCCTCCACACTGACACGCCACACCGATAAGGTAACCCCCCAAACCTCTCTAAAACCTCTCGCACCCCTGTGTAGTGCACTGGAACCCTCCACACCAGTGCTCTGTGCTGTGTGACACTTTGACACAAATGCATTTCCAGGTTCAGACTGTGAAGTTCCACCCGTTTGAAGCCCAAACCCTCATCTCTGGATCATATGATAAGTGAGTCCTGTCTAATTGTTCTAAAAGTGTGCATACATGTGTGTGCTCAAGAGTGTGTGTGTAGCTGTGTGTGTGCCCACATATGTAGATATATCTTCATAGCGGTCTTTATGTGGGTATGTGTCTGTGTTTGCACGTGCGCCTGAGTGTGTGCAAAAGCAAGTAAGAGTGCAAGCTTGCATTGGTTACGAGTGTTGGAGTGGCAGGTGTGTACACATTTGTGATTGTGAGGTCATGCACAGTGTGGGGGTGGTTGAGTTATGTATCCCTCTCCCCCCTCTTAGGTGTGCCGTTCTGTATGACTGCCGGAGCCCAGATGACAGTCACCGCACCTGGAGGTTCAGCGGACAGGTGGAGCGCCTCACCTGGAATCACTTCTCACCATACAACTTCCTGGTACATTTCCACATACTTAATATGACCTCAGAGCATGTGATTGGCTAACTCTGTCCCACATGACCAATGACCAGTGACACTGATGGGCGTGTCTTTGCAGGCAAGCACAGATGATGGTTTTGTGTACTGTCTGGATGCCCGCTCAGACAAGCCAGTTTTCACGCTGAGAGCTCACGATGGAGAGGTGTCAGGTAGGAAATTTGTTTACTGACCTGAGATCAGTCATTTGATCAGTTATGATTTTAAGGCTTTGGAACACACTGATTTGAGGTCACAAGTAGTAAAATCAAATTGGATGAAGAGAATTGTACATTTAAACAGCGCCATGCTTGTTGCATGTCTAAGTGAAATTTGATTTAATAATTATGCAGTTTATGCAAATTGGTTATCAAAGGTTGTCTGATTGGTCCTCTGAATTCAGCTTCAGAGCTGATTGGCTGAATCCCCACTCTGTCTCTCTTCTGCCCCTCCCCAGGGCTGGACTTGAGCAGCCAGGTTAAGGGCTGTCTGGTCACTGCTTCTGAGGACAAACACGTGAAGATTTGGGACATCCTGGGAGACAAACCCAGCCTCATCCATAGCCGGGACATGAAGATGGTACACCACCCTCATCCCTAATCCCTATCCCATACCCATAAATGGGAAATTAATATAATACATTTCCCTAACCCCTAAGTATATTCATAACTGGGACATAGATAGTACAGTGCTGTGTCCCCTAACTATTTACTTCTGATTCACAGGAAGAAAATTAGGATGGTGTAGTACCTTAACCATGTTAGTATGCTAAACCCCTTGATCCCCACCTTTCACCCCAGAAAAAGCCTAACCTGTCATAACCTCATAGCAGTAGTGTGTTGTTAAAATGAGTATGGCTGTCAGGGTTTTGGGTTCTAGCATTTAAGAGCATCAGCATTACAGTTCCATGAATAATACATATTAAGATAAATCATACTGTGTTCTTTCCAACAGGGGGTGCTGTTCTGCACATCCTGCTGCCCTGACCTGCCCTTTGTATATGCCTTTGGAGGTCAGAAAGGAGGACTGCGTGTGTGGGACATCAGTGATGCAGCAGCAGGTAATGACCAGAGATCAGAGAATGTAGTTACAAGCAGTGACCCGTGATTCATGAAATGGAAACCAGACCTAACAGAGATATGTGTGAAAGCAAAGCGGGTGTTTGTGTGTTTGTGTATGTGTGTACTGATATACTGTCTTCTGCCCAGTTTCCTCCACGTTCGGGAGCCGGGAGCGGCTGGTGGTGAACACAGAAGCGGCAGCAGGAGCCAGCAGCAGCACAGCCAATGAGATGGAAGTGTCCTAGTGTGCACCGGACCTACTGCAGTTCCCTCAAATGGACTATTGTCCCTACCAGTCCCTGTTTCGAATGGAAACTTCCTAGAATGCCTCATATGTTTGGGGGCCCTTTCAAAGAGGGAAGCCTCTTGCTATCACTTTACTCACTTTGCATCTCTGATACCAATACAAAATGAGATGTTACAGTTTGGCTTCACATTGGGTAGAAGCTGTGCATTTGCTGCCCTGTGTTCCTAGGAAGCAAATATGCTCTTCAGAATTATGCAGTTCCCACAGGATATGACTTCAGTGTCTAACTGAAGAAATCATCTCCCTGAAGGTTTATTATGGGACTGTGAAAATGGAATAATAGTGGAGATATGATCACACGATCTGCTTTTCACATGCTCTGCTATTTATAGATGGTATTCTCCCACAGGAGATTTTTATACAGGAGAAAGGAAGATTACAATGTTCTCTGAGAAGGCAAGATAATTGTATAATTCTCCCACAAGATAAGTGGAGACTGTCTCAGACTCAGGGGAGGTAATATTGTCTTTCTGGAGAAGGGGACATTCCAAATATATGTATATCATCCTGATTAAACACATCCTATTGTTTTCTGTCTTGTCATATGTTTTTTCTTTCCATGACATCATTAAAAACACATTAGCTAGGCAAAATAAAACCAGTGCTGATATCAGTTACACCACACCCTTTTTAAAAAGAATTGTAACTTGTGTTGGTGTGAAGTTAATGTGTGTTATTGGATTTGCTGCTTCACAGGCACAAGCTTGAGCAGAAAGTGCAGATTTTGTTAACATTGTCGTGAGACAGTGGTAGACTGTAAAGATTTGTGCTCAATTGATGTTGCCCTTGAATGTGGATTTCCAGAAATTATGATCCCACACATTTCTGTCAGCATATAATAAATGAAAACACATTCTCTAAGGTATATTTTCCCAGATCCTACTTTAAATAATGGCATTAGTTGAGTACTGATCTGGAGCATACTCTTGACAGTATTCACTAACATTTTGGACATAATGTGATGTTTTGGAGTAAATCATCAGTCAACAGACATTAAGTGTCAACTTAAAAACAAACAGTGCTTTACACCAAAGATTTTGTAATTATGATGATAACGATTTGTAATACAATGGGACTCCAGGTCGTTATGTGGAGGTGTTTTTGAGCCCTCTGCTGGACATTCATAAAACACGGATATCGTCGCTCCTTTAATGTGTGTGTCCTGTCTGTCATGTTATATATGAGACATAGGGAGGTATCAGGCCTGATATCGATGATGTGTGAGGGCATTACTCAGGTAATGCTCATTTCAGCCAAACCTTCCTGCTTTAAGAAGAAAAGAAAAATCATCTTTAAACTTGTTTGCATGAAGTATTTCAGGATATGGCTTTACTGCATATTCTACAAATATCTGTTGTCAATGATCAGAGATGCTAGAAAAATTAGTCCTCACGAAACGGAGGAATTTGATTATACATGCTTCCATGTTAGGTTTGAGTTCCAATAGACGGTGACTGCACGAAAACGGGCATCAGTTTTCTGGCATTGCCATTTGTCACACGGAAAGAAATTACTGCTGCACAAAGGGGCGGGCGCTCCGAGAGCTTTTTGGCAGCAGCAAGCTGAAGCATGGCTGTAGGTCAAGCTCCCAGGCTAACATGTTTATTTTCACGATTTGTCAATTTAGTGTCGCAGAGGCAGTATAAAGGTAAGTGGATGTCGTGAAAACATTTAACTCAATCCCAGAGATGAGTCTTCTGAGGTCCTTTACAATCTCAAACTGTCACCTGCTAATATCATCTCCATAACGTTAGCTTACGCTACGTAACCTAAATTTGACAGTCTGGAAAAGACTTAAATTTTTTTCATAATCGTTTCCCCCAGCTGCAACCATCGTGTCTGCTCATCCTAAATCCACATTAACGGGACCCGTGGAAGATCTGAACTGGTAAGTCTGACACACAAAAAGCATTGCAAGCTAGTTAACGTCATCTTTTTATCTGCCTGTACTGTACAGTAAAATGGGTAGGTAATTCAGATTGCTATTCCCACGATCTAAACCTTAGTGTTATTTTGAGGTTAACGTTGAGGCAGAGAAAACGTTTTACATTTGACAGGTTGGTAACACCTGGACTTCTCTGAATTCTCTTGTTTTTCACAGTAAAGTGGAAATCGGCTTGACTTCTGATGGAAGAACAGTAGTATGCTACCACCCTCCTATGGACATCCCGTATGAGCTCACCCAGGTCAAAATTTTAAAATGCATTTATGTGTGACCTGCCTATTTTGTTCTCACATGAGAAGCCTCGGCCTGACACAACTACATCCATTGTAATGCAATGCATTTTCCTCACAGCTGTTTACATACATGTTGGTGAAGAACGTGCTATGGTTGATATCACAGAAAAACAATAAATGAACATTCAATACAAAATATATGCTGTTAATCTCTTATCTATGTTTAAAGGCTTACCCATTTTCACTCCTTTTCAAGGAATTGTATTGGAAAATTATAACACCATCGGATGCAGTTTGTGTTTTAGATAATGTTTCTGCAGTAACATTTCAGTAGAAGTAGACTGAAGTATCTCTTCAGATTATCTAAAATGAGCACAAATAGTAAATCTATTTGCTCACATTCCATGCAGAAATTAAAAACCATTAAGTAGAAACCTTTGTGAATGCTCTCTTTTTTTAATGACACAGCCTGTGCCACGCCCTGACCCCCTGACAAACCCTGCAGAGACGCATGACCAGGTACTGAAGGCCCACCTGAGTAAAGAGGTTCTGCAGGACAAACAAGCTCCTACCATTGAGGAGCTCAGTAAAATGTTCTACACCACAAAGCACCGCTGGTACCCAGTTGGACAGTAAGTCTCTATTTCTGTTTGATTTGTTTAGAGCACATCGTCCACTGCTTTTCTCATCACAGGTTGATGTGGTGTTGTGTTCAGTATTGCATTACTCAACTGCTCATGCTATTATGCTTTTTGGGGACAACAGCTGAATACTGGAAAAAAGTGTTCTGTTGGAGCTACAGACTGAATGTGTAATCCATATATAGGGGCTGTATATGAAGTCACAAAATGGATGTTATTCCTTTTGCTTCTAGAATCTTTTGTCTTCTGTCATTACCCAGGTATCACAACAGACGCAGGAACCGCAGTCCACCGAAAGACAGATGATTGGTCGAGGGGCTGTTCCACTCGAACACCTGTTCATTAACTGGGCAATCTCAATGTAACATGTCTGTTTTGAAATTCTCTGCTATTTGTGAATTTTGTTTAAAGAATAAAAAAAAATTATGCCTAGAAGTTGTATTATATTGTGTTAATTGCCATATAGTCTATGAGACTTAAAATTTGTGATCTAGCTATGCTTCATAATATGACAATTATGTATTTTGATGGGAACAGGACAATGATTATATATTCATGTTAAACGTAATGTATCACAATTTTTCACATGTTCCTCTTCTTAATGGTGTTATATTGATGGGTAAAAACAATTAGATAGACCTTACAGCTTTTTCAGCTACCTTATGTGCAAGTTTCTGGTTTGAAGAGGAATCACATCAACACTTCTCTCAACCAAAGGAATACTGATTTGATGAATGACATCAGTATTTTGAAATATAACAAAATATATTTCAACAATATGGCCAGATACACAAAGATACATTTTTTTTTCCTTCTGCCTCTCATTACAGTGGTTCATGAGAGAAAAAATGTGGTATAGGGTTTTGTTTTTTCAGTACAATAACAGAAAATTGTGTGGCCTCTGTACTAAATGCTTGTTAAGGTTATGAATATCTGTTTTATGTTTCCTGGCTTATTTCATACAGTTTGGTAGTGATACGTCCAATGGTCTTAACATTAACTTAACAACAAAACAAACTCCGTTCTCAACGGAAAAGCTTGTCCACTTATTCATGTATTACACTTTGAGCATACTGGAAATACAAGGACAATCACAACTGTGGACATTGTTATATTGTTTTAAGGATATGAAGTGCAATTCAAACTCTGGCTGTCACAGGTAGTTCGGTATTGTATTTTATATGTACGCCATGGCTAAACAAGGTAACAGTTTTTTTAAAATGTGACTAATTTTTAAAAAACGTATTCAGTCATTCATTGTATTCACAAACGTGCACCAAAAGCGTCAAATCAAGTGTTTCTATGGTAGAGGCCTTTATGATCCTGCACATCAGGTTGGTCTACAATCTATGGTGTCGACGCAATTGACCGGAAGAGATTCACGCATGCGCTGTCAGTGCAAACGAATGAAGAAGCACTGAAAGAGTCGCAGCGAAAACCGCATTAAGACAAGATGGCAGGACTGCCCCGTAGGATCATCAAGGTAAATATGTATAGTTATGTGCAGTGTAAGCTTGCAGCTGAGGCTGACGAAAAGTGAAAACAGTCCAAATATTAAGATGGAGCGTGCATGGGTAACAAACCGTAATGGGGAGAAAGAAGCATTTGCGTTGGTTTACTTCCGTTACTTCATCGACTTCGGCACAAACCCGAATACCAGTGGGTTAAAAAATATTGCTAACTAGTTGTATTCCCCAGTGAAATATGGCGGAGAAACGTGTCTGTTGTCCCTTATTCTAACTTGTCCCCATTAAAATAAGCATAGCTTTCATCGAGTGCGGTAGGAAATGAGGGATGGTCGCCTTCAATTCCGTGTTAACCGGCTAGCTGGCGAGGACGCCTGAAAGAATGCGGTGTAGTTAGCTTCGCGGTTGCTGAGCCGGGTGTTAAGTTAACTGTATATTAACATCCGTAGATTTCTAAAAAGTGGCTAATGTGTTCATCAAGCACCGAATGCAGCTGCTTTGTGTGTCGATGGCATTTGTAAATTCGAGTTCGCTGAATCGCTAGCTATCTGAAAAACATGGTTAGAGTGCATGATGCTAGCTAGCTATTTTCCAGAAGGCCTCGTGCTCATGGGCGGTTCTCTGCGCTGCAGGCCCAGTGAAATGAATGGGGCGATGCCAGCGAGATATAAGTAATGTTAGCAGGCTAGCGGCACAGTGTGGAAAAACTTGGCGAACATCTATCTATACAAATTTCCGTCTGTGATAGAGTTACAGAAGTATCCATCTACCGAAGTACTGATTTACATTCGTTGCTAACCATCAGCTTTAAGCAATCACAAAGACTGCGGTGTGGCCGTATGCACCACTCTATAAATGTAAATTCATAGCTGCAGAATTACACGATCCTGGTGCTAATTGGATCTCCAGCCAACTCACTCACAACATTGAGCTTAAATTTCACACAAGCAAGCTGGCTTCTTGGAATGAACTAGTGCTACCCGGGATGTGCTTGGAATTCAAGCTGTCAGGATAATTGGATAATTTTATATATAGCTAAACAGTGAAATGACTTAAACTTTTGATGTCTTAGTTGGTTCACTATAATTAAATGCAGTAAAAAGCTATGCAGTCCAGTTACGTATAGCCTTGTGTGTGAATCATAAATTATACTTCAGTAAAATATACAGTGGCTTAAGTAGTCTCACTCATAATGCTACCTTTAGTGCGTGCCGTGAATATTTACGTTGAAGTTACTCGACTGAGAGCAACTGAGAGACTCAGTTTTGAACTCTTTTTTTTAATATTAGAATATTTACAGACCACCTTGTGTTTACTGGCAAAGGCATGAAAACAAGTTATTTAACAAAAACAAAAAAAAAAAGCTTACATCAAAATACTGTTCTGTTCAGTTTTCCCGTGATCAGGGGTTCTGCTTACCCTGGCTTTACTCTGTTTACTGGTCTCCTGCGAGAAACCCATGAAACTCTTCCCCGATCACCCCATAGATATTTAATGGGCGCTAAGTCTGGGGAGATAGGCTTCTCCGGCCTAACGATAACCATATAACTTGACACCAGGAAGGGCGATGGATAACTTCAGCGCTTAGTCGTTGCTTTTAGGTCTTGTCACTGTGGAGAAATGTGACAAGGAGACACAATTTCTGTTGTATTTTGAGTCTTTACAGTAATTGAAAATTGTGAACAATAATTTGTTTTATGCAAGCTTATGTACTCCTACACAAAGTAAATCAAATTCATGTTCATGCACTTACACTAGCTTGCCTGGATGTGGCCACTTTTACTGTGTTAACTTCTGTGCTAATTTTATACCAGTTTTGGATTTACCTGGACATCATTCTTGGTAGCAGGGCTGTTTGTAGTGATTATGTCAGATACTTCAATGTGTCTTTTCTTGCTCCAAAGTGTCAATCCTGGGGAAACGGTGTGGCTCACAATCTCTCAACTCGAGACATAATATTGATAGTTCAAGATTCACTGTAATGTTTTGCCTTGTTAAAATTGCTCATTTCAGAAGGCGAGCACCTGCGATGACATAGTCTTGCTGAAAACATACTGATGCCATAAAGAGGTCCTATAGTCAAGTGGGGCATATTGGCTTTTTTTCTGTGTTTCTTGCTAAGTGACATTAAGCATGATAAATTTCATCTTCTCTGTGCAGAAACACTTATTTAGCTGAAGAGGTGATGTCAAAGTGATCAGTTAAATTGATAGCAATTTGTAGTCAAAATCTGTACATTGTATTTTTCTAAATGCATAAATTTCAGCAGTTATGTTATTTTAATTCCAGTTGTGTGATTCTGCTGCAGATCAGATAGGTATGTACTTCATCTTTCTTTATGGTGAGATCTTGTATATATTTGGGTTTACCTGTCTACATGTTCTTTGTCTGATCTACTTACCAGTCGGCTACTGGATTTAGCCGTTGATAATTACATTTGTTCCATTCTACTGGTAAGCTTAGGTTTAGTGACAGACCTGACAAGACTTCTGCCAGTTCATCTTGCTAACGGCTTTGGCATCCAATATTTTTGGGCCAATGAGAAAGTTTCTTTTGATCAAACATAAATTGATGCATGTGGGTAATGAGATACAGAGAAGGTAGCTGACTAAAAATGCATGAATTTCTCAGAAAACTAGCTGGCAAGATATTCTACTGTGGTTGCTCTACCAAGAAGGATTACCATTTCACTTCATTTTTAAATTAATGTTAATATCAAGGTATATAATAATAAAATACTGAGCCTGTAGTGCTACTGTAATTTGCTTACTGGATTAGTTAGTCTTCTTTTTGTTGCTAACTGCATTGTAGTTTGTCTTTTGTATACATTGGCTGAAAACCGAACCTAAGTTAACCAGCAGTACACGGGTCATTGATTTGAGCTAGCTAAATCAGTCCTTCCTGTTTAACTGTCCACACCCAATTATGTGACCACAGAGATATCAGACACTTAACTGCAATCCTCTTAATGGTTAGTGGAGAAATTCATTATCTTACCAGCTTCAGATATTTCCATATTACATAATTTGTCGTATACTCCTATTTTGGCCTGGGGATTTTGAGTATCATAAGCACATCACACAGTAGATACGAGAGCTGTATGCTGGTCTCCCTGAATTTTATGGTGGTGGATTTTACTACATCATGACTTCTAAACCTGGAAAAGAAACATATAGTAAACTTAACTTTAAACCTATGCACATATGTGACCTGTGCGATTCAAAAAGCACCATTTCATTTTCATTTTCACATCTATGTCTTCAGCCAAATCAGTTGACATGGCTAATTTCACATTGTGGTGCTAGAAAGGGGACTCTGGTGCAGTGCTGCTAGCAATATGTGGAGTTAGCTGTGATTCTGTGGGGACAACTCTGCAACATTACTATGTTGCCGGAGGCCCAGGGCCGTTGGTGGGGCAGAATGTCCTGTTATGGTTCTCTTCCTCACAATGATACCCTGATAGTGTTCATTCCTACAGTATGTACCTGCCAGTTTCCCTTAAGAGGAAACGTGAACACCGTCCCACTCCCTATTGTAAAGCTGTTTAGTCAGCGCTCAGGACTGTTCCCTCCTCCATTTTAAGTCATTCGCTGACTTTCAGGAATGTCTAGTGATTGTGTGTTGACATAGCACAGATTACAAGTTCATGGCGGAAGTGGCCGATCTTTGCTTCTTAAGTACACAGGGCAAGTTGAAATGAAGGAAAGACTGTGAATGAGATGGTACCAGTGCCTGCTTATTTTGAGTGCCCATTGGCCCAGACTGTGGGTGGGTGTTGTTAAATTGGCTATAGGTTTGACGTGAGAGGGAGGATTTGTCACCTGGATGACCCCCTCCTTCCCCCCTTATAGTTTGCTTGATGCTCCTCTGGTCAGTTGTCGTGATTTACTGGGATTTCTGTAAAGAGGACCTCAGGCCACTATGGTGGGTACATAGAGCTGCTGTGATGCTGGATTAATCAAGGGGAGGGAGAAGGAGCGCTATTATGAATCAGGATAAAGGTTGTATTCAACGCCTATACCAGCTGGAACTGAGGGTCGCTATTTATTTAGCCCAAATGTCTCATCTTAATGGCGCCCGAGCTAATTCAGTCAGAGACAATACTAATGCAGCTCCCCTTTTGTTTCCTCAGCGTTGTTGCTGCATGTTTAAAAAAATATATGTTATTTTTCATAATTTGAATCAGGCCAAAAGTGTCTGGTCTTAACAGTGTTTGGTCTTAATGTCAAGTGGCGGAGTGTACACTGTGCTCCACATGTCATCATTTTGCTAAAGGTCAAACGGCATTCTTTTTCAAGCAAAAATGAAACCACAGATAAAAATGAAAGTGCTAGCCATAGCTCTGTGAAATTGATCGACCGCACTAGGCTAGTTCCTTGGAATTTAGCGCTCTTTCAGTGCTCAGTCAGTGGATACTTTTGCAGATATTTGTCTTGACTTTGACACCCTTTGAGCTATACAGGGTAGTTTAATGGTCTGTGACATTACCAGGCTCTGACTGTTTGTGTGTGCATGTGTGTGTGTTTGTGTATGTGTGGTTGGTGTTTAGGAGACGCAGCGCTTGCTGGCTGAACCGGTACCCGGAATAAAGGCGGAGCCAGACGAAGGCAACGCCCGCTATTTCCATGTGGTCATCGCTGGTCCCCAGGACTCTCCATTTGAAGGAGGGACTTTTAAACTTGAACTTTTTCTCCCAGAAGAGTACCCCATGGCAGCTCCGAAAGTACGCTTTATGACCAAAATATACCACCCCAATGTAGACAAGCTGGGGAGGATATGTCTAGATATTTTGAAAGGTAAGAAGGGGGGCCATTGGTGATTGGCTATATTTAGAGAAACAGTCTTGGTTGTGTTGCTGTGTGTGGTCTTGTGACTGTGATGTCAGAGAAGTATGTGAATCAGAAAAGGTCACATGGGAGTACACTGATGAAGTCATAGATATAAACAGAAACAATCCCTATGTTTGGTGTTAATGTAGTTAAAAATGCTGAGAGTTTTAAAATGTTTTGAATGTGTAAATGTGTACAATTTGATTAGCTGCATATTAACTGCTGTCATTTTTCCTCAAGTGTAGTTTTTTGGTCCAGTGGTGTTCATTCTGAACTTGCCTTCATTCTTAACTTGTGGCTTCCTCTCTTTTTCTGTACTCTATTGGTCTGTCCTGCAGATAAGTGGTCCCCTGCCCTGCAGATTCGCACAGTGCTCCTCTCCATCCAGGCATTACTAAGCGCACCCAACCCTGACGATCCACTGGCAAATGATGTCGCAGAGCAGTGGAAAACCAACGAGGCCCAAGCCATAGAGACAGGTCTGTGAGAGCATGAGAGAAAGAGAGAGGCTGAGTGTTTGTGTGAGAGAGTACTTGTGTGGGTGTGTAAGTGTGTGCGTTTATGTAAGTGGTCGCTCCCGTTGGAGATTCAGTCAGCTGTTTCAGTGAGTGATCAGGAGCTCTGTTGAATGAGACTCGGTATGATTTTGAGAAAACAGGCAAAAAGCCTGTTACAGCTGCCATCTGTCTTTGTTTTTCTGTGCTCTCCATGTTGAACAACGTTAAGCCTCCTACACGCTACCTAACTGTAGCCCAAATTTACATGTATCTAGTTTGCCATAACTCCTAGTGAAATTAGGAACATAAACTGTGGAATCATACTTCAACTGAACACCCTAAGATGTGTACTCCAGTAGCTTGTGAATATCAAATAGTCAATAGTTTTAAAATTGTCCATAATTTCTTACATGTCTCAACAGACCAAGGTGAGCAGTCAACTGCCAAATTATGATATTTTTCATCATATCAGATGCAAGTGTGAAGAGCTTCTGCATTTGCAAGAGCTTACTTGTAGACCTTTGGATTTTGGTGTGGAAATTGAATAGTATTGATGAGATGGCTGAAACCATTTGGTGGTTCTAGCCTGATGGTTCCTTCACCATCTCTGAACAAAGATGCATTAGAATGGAAAATCATACAAATGTCAGGGGCATCTCTGTTTAGCAATCTGCTAGCGACATCTCTGTGTTTAAATGACAATGTGGTAGAGAGCTTGGTAGACACTGGGGTTGATTGTGTAAGGTGATTTGTGAAGTCTGTTACAGAATCTGTTCCCTTCACAGTGCTGTGAGACCCGATTTACAGTTACAGTAGCTGAAGAGCCATTTTCAGTTACAGCAGTGCATATATTCATGCATACACCATTGAACATGGCAAAAAAGTATGATTGGCTTCTTTTCAAATTTGATGATGTTGAAGAAGCAGCACACTACCATCTGAGCAGGTAAATGTCCAAAACTTATTAGGGATTAGTCCTGTTGTCCTGAAAGAAGAAAGGAAAGTTGGTTAATATTTTTGTTCTTACAGTATTTGACAGTCCCTCTAACATTCACTTTAACTTCAGGTCCGGTTGATGGCTAAAGGCCGGGACGTTGGATTCATAACGCTTTGAGCAAAGAGGTGTTAAAGCACGGTTCGCCCTCTGTCGTGGATAACTCATGTGTCCTCAAATTTGTGTCTTGCAGCCCGGACATGGACTCGACTGTATGCGGGAAACAACATTGAAGTGTGAAGCCAGAAGTACTCCTGTTCAGCCAAGACCTCCTCCTTCGTTTGCGTTTAAAGGAGAAAAGTACAAACAAGTAAAGCATATATTAAAACAGGAAACAAAAAAAAAAAAAACTTCTGGCCATTCGGTGATTTAAATGCACATCAGCCAATCTGTGTTCGTCCTGCTTCATTGTTGTAACGCATTGGCAGGAGGCTGTCTGTTTGACATTGTGGGGACGGGGTTTGGGAGGGGGAGGGAGGGGGGTGGGGGAGCATTTAACTGGCATTAGTCTGTCCCACTGGGGGGGGCCAGCAGGGGTTATCTGTGGGGGCAGGGTACTTTTTACATTTTCTTTTTAATGTTTTTCTTCCTTTGATGTTATTGGTTCATTAAAAAGCTGTTCATTTTTTTGCCCCGCCCTGGCCCCGCCCATTCATCAGATCGTGATTTGTCCCTTTAGATGGTGTAGAGACAACAACAAAGCTTTGCTTTTTAAAAAAACGCATCTGACTCCTGACATAAAAGTTAAACGAATGATATGACTAAAAAAACGTAACCAAGCCACCATCATGCTCATCGTTCTCGGTGCTGACTACCGTCAGCACAGAGCCTCATCTAATATAGGCCTGTGACTTTTCTATGGCTTGTCTGGGAATTGAGAAAAAAAATTCTGTAAATCTTTTTGTTTTAGTAAAATATTTTTGTTATTCTATGTGGTCTTAGTATTTTGTTTTGATGTCTTTGTGGCCGTCGCCATGCTAACGGGCCGGGAACACCGCGCTCTGGGTCGGTCCATCACCGCGGCTCTCTGGTGTTCCGCAGCGACCATTTCTCATTCTCCAGCGAAACCAGAGCGGGATCAGTGGCAGCCTCTTTGTTAAGCTCTCGGTTCAGCAGATGTAGTAAGCTATCTGATTGTAAAGTCATTCTTTATATGGAAAAGAGGAGAAAAAAAATGGTTTCCTACTCCAGCAAAACGATAATGAAAACAGTCCACCCTACATTATTTCTTCTTTCTGTAAATAAAAATCTGTTGATTAATAAGTAAGATGGTTATTGTCTTCCTGGGTTTTAACCGCTTTTGTGACGTGTGAGTAACTGGTCTTTTTGGTCAAATGAAAATTCCAGTTGTGTCAGTAAAATTTCTGGTTCATTGTAGTGACTGAACTTTTCGTGTGATCTTGACTTGCCAATGACTACCTTTCATTTAAAGGCAGACGAGGGATTCTACATCATCGCAGCTTCTGAACACTTTACTGTGTTTTACTGGTTGAGGTTAATCATTGGACCTGAGAACTGTATCCGCTCCATAACGGCTTTAATGTTGATTTGAAAAGAGTTTGTTCCAGTATCGGGCCAGTGTAGAATAATGGTAGGAATAGAACAGAATTACAGCATTAGGATGTCAGGAGAAAAGAGTTTTGGGTTGGGGAAAAGGATTGGGAAAAGTCAGGGGTTCCCAATCTGGTCTGTGATTTAATTCCGGGGTGTTCATAGTAAAACAAAAATATTCTCCATTTTTAAGAATGTTTTGTTTTGAATCCCATGTGTAATGCATTGCATGCTTTATACTTGACTTTTCTTTCTTTTCTTTCTTGACCTCTTTGGGAGGTTGTTCCTTATGCTTGCTGATACATCCCACCGGTGGGACTAGTTTCTGAGTTGCTGCTTTTTCAAGCACCTTTGACAAGCAGAGTATCATAACTCACTTTTCTCTGTTCTGTCTGGCCAGCTTGTTAAAAATGCTGCTCCGACCCTTTTCAATATCTTACAGAAATCTTTACCTCTCTGGTTCTGGCGTATTGGGTATCCCCAGAAGCAGCTCTTTCTTGTGTATAAATGTAAATACAAACGTTGTGGAGCAGTCCTGCAAAGACAACACAAGCTATGTTTTTTTTTTTTTCTTCAGTGATGACCTTATTTTCACATATTTACTTGCGTAAAATGGATTTAATGCAATGTATTGTACAACAAGGGGGAATTTTACTTTTGGTACATTTTGTTCACCTGATCAGTGAGTAATCAAATTTTTGGATTTTCCAGGGGAATATTTTGTTGTAGTTGACATTTGCCGGATTACTTTGTTTAATTTTTTATTTATTTATTTTTTTGCAGAGATGAGCTTCTGATGAACTGAAGGGAACAGGACCCACAGTGGGGCTTTGGCAGACTGTGCAGATTATAGAAATGTTGTGAGATATATGACTGCCATCAACCATACACTTAATATGGGTAGCAACTGCAAGATAGCTGTAGACCCGTGGTTTACAAATCAATAATATCATTGAAGTGTGCGGCAGTATTGAAGCTTTGTTAGTTTTCTCCGATAGCATATTATCACCATATTTTCTGCAGTCTTTCATTAAAATGTTCTGGGGATGCGCTATATTATGGTTTAGTTAGGGTTAGCGCTTTATAGTTAGGGGAGAATGTGTCAATAGGCCAATATGCCACAGATTGAAAAGCATTTTTACTGTCACCTGGAACCTCTTACCTGCTGGACATATGGCTCCAACTTGAGTATTTACCCATGGTACTGTTCATGAAGAGTCTGGTCAAAAGGTTTTTACTGAAACAGGTTCCACTGAAAGAACCTTTTGAAGAATTTTGAAGGCTTGGCCAGTCCTTGCTGTGCCAGCTGGAGTCTTTATACCTTCAAACATAGTCTCATGTTTACTGATAATGTGGTTCAATTATTGTTTTGAATCTTGAAAGAAAGGAATCATGATTCGGTCTACCCTTGACATTTACGTTTGCGGAAATGGTGGAGTTTAATGAAGTGGAGTTTAAGTGCACTTCCTGATTGTTGCAGTAGGTGGCAGTCTTCTCTCACTGTTGCCACAGGTTGTGGATAAAGGATTTTTCCACTGGCTTTCAAGACCCCTTTTGTCGTTGTTCAATTTTGCCATACAGACGTTCAGATTTAATAGTAGGCCAACATCAAATTCTAAAAGTATCCCAATAATGAATTTTTAATAAATATATTTTTACAATATGTAGCTAATCTTTGTAATATTTACATATTTTTTAAAAGGAGAACATATAGAAATGATCTGAATGACCCAGGTTCCTTAGGTTGTTAGGATCTAAGTCTTACTGATTCTGAGTACACTGGAAGGAAAGCTACAGTGTATCCATTTTTCTACATATGTAACTTATTCAAGCCGCAAAGGATGGCAGCATTCAGTAAAGCGAAACTAATGATGTTATGGTGATGTAACCGGCTCCATGGGAAATGCATCGCACCTGGGTTCTGCTACTCTGCAGCTGAAAAGGTGCAATCAGAGGCTCCATTCATATCTCTTTGCTGGCATAAATGGTAGTGATTATGAGCTGCTTCTTTGAACCAGAAATTTGCTGATACGGTATCCTGAAAGGTTATAAACCAAACCTTTTTTTTTTTTTTTTTTTTTTGCACACATACTGTGGATTGATGAAAGTGCATGTTTGGTGTTGAATCTGCAGTGTGGAAAATGGCAAAGATTAGTAACCGTGTGAATCGTGCAACTATTTCCTTCTGACGTTCTGAAATATACATTAGAGCTCCATTTGTAATTTAAAATTTTTAATATTCAAAATCAGTGTCAGATTTAATTTATAATGTTTTTAGCTGGTCTTTAATTTTGATTTGAATATGGCGTAATGCATGTTTTATTTAGGTTGTTAGTCTCAAGATGAATTTACTTATGTGGATTACATATGGTATAGGATTCCAACCACAGCCAAGTCCATATAACCACATTTTGCTTAAATATATATTTACATGTAGTAAACCGTTTTCAAACCATAGATTTATTTATTGAAAATACGAGACTTTTAATTTTAAAAATGTAGACTTTAAAAATGACATTTTAATTGTGTTCTTTTGGATTGCTGACTGTAATTTTTTTCCTTTTATACTGCTTATTAGGGCTTCCTCTTCCCTTCAAGAACAATTGGTTGGGTTTTTTTTCTTTTTCATTTAGACAGTAAGCCCTGGTATTTAAGGGAACTAATACTCTGTTTACACTACACCCACTTGGAACCAATTCAAATGGACTGTAGCAAAGCCCACCGCAGCTAGTTTGTCCTGCCAGTGATGTCAACAAACGATTCAGTCCAAGCAGTTTAGTGACCTGCTTCTCAACTTCAGGCAGTTACGTGCTTGTGGTGAACTCAAACCTGGAATAAGATTAATTATTGAGCATTCAATTTCAAGAACATTTAAAAAAATCTCGCCAGAGTTACATACAGTTGATTGTCTTAATACTTCAAACAACAGTTCAAAACTCAAAATTTGAACGGTGTCAAAAATTAAAAAAAAAAAAAAAAATCCATTTGACATTTAGGCAGTGGTACTTACTAGGTAGTAAAGTTACTCCATAGGACTGCGAACTATTGCAATACTGCACGCGTGATACATAAGTAAAACAAACTTGTAATTGTGTTTTTGGTGTGTGTGTATGTGAAAGTAAGTCAGTTTTAGTATTGAAATGTTGCAATGTTTAATCTGCCACAGTATTCTGCGTGGCAGAGCCGATTGTTATCCCACTGATAGTTAAATTTCCCTTTTTGTTTTAGGCTAATCTTCATTCACAATGTAAATTAGTATTCACTACTGCCTTATTTAAAGGGCGTTGCTTCATGACAAGCACACAAGGCATATTTTCAATACAAACAACTCAAACCAGCAACCACATGTTGTATAAGAATGTAGGATGGGGAAGCAGGTTTGTAGGCTACTTACTGAAGAAATGTAAAAGATGAGTAAAATGAAATCGTCTGCGCAATGCTCCACCTTTTTTTCCCTCTGTCTCTAGCGTCCGCTCAGTTCGATGTTTGTCTCAGGGAAGGACAGGAGGTTGTGCTCTTGTTGTCAGTCGCTAGTCTATCAAACCGGCTATGCTGTATGTCGGTAGCTAAGTCACCGAAAGTTTTTTTTATATGTAACAGAGGCGCCAGGCGCGATAGTTATTTGCCAAGCTTGACCTGAGAACTGTACTGAATCATCTGACCTTTGTGCTGCAAAGGGGAGCAGTTCGGAGCCTCAAAATCGTCAGCAGCCGACTGTTTTGTTCAGTCTACCGCTCTATTGCGACGCGTTTTCCTGGGCACTGCAGCTTCGAACAGCCTTGAAGACTACCGGACTGAATAAAGAAGAGTAAGGTAAGGACCGAAAGTACCGCACATCATCAGTCTTTAGTATCTAGCAGGATGCCAACATGATATAGGCTGGTGTTTTGTACAGAACGAAAGGAAGTACCGATAATAGAGCTAAAGTTAGGCAACACATTTGGAACTGCAAAAGAGTTGTCTAGCTTTCCGATCCAAACTGCATTTAGACCTGCTTTTGTCACTATATTGTTCAACATTTAATTCGACTATCAAATAGACACATTTATGAGTATAAATAAAATGAAATATGTAGACTTTGTCCAGGTGGTTAAAATGAATGGATGGCAAGGCTGTCTGTAACTAAATAAAGGTCTGTAACTAAAGGTAGCCTACATGCTACTATTATTATTGTAGCATTATACTGTTATTACAAGAAAACATATTAGGCTAAATGTGAATATATTGCTTAATGTATCTGTGCTACTTCTCTAAATTGACAATGTAGGCTATATTTTAGTGAGGACTACTGGAACAGGTGTATTTCTCACCTTACCTGTTTTGCACACTACGCTGACATCGGGCAGAACTGAAAAGATGATATATTGCAAACGCAGTACCTTGTGCCATATTGCACCTGGTCGTTGACTAGCGTAACTGGTTACGACATTTTCGCAGGGCTGCACTAACAAGTTATTCTCTGAAGTTCTGCAAAATGTTATTAAAGACAAAACAAATATAGGTCATGTTGAGTGGATACAAATTTGTATGACATCAAATTACATTCCCGAGCGTGTACTACTTTTAGTTTGTGGAATTTTATTAAAACTTGTTAATTGTTTACAGGAATGCGTCTGGAATACGCACCCTTCACGAACAAGAATCTAACTCCGTCTGACTGTTGATCCGACTCACCGTTCTGGATTTAATATCATGCCTTCTTGCGCAAAATGTCTTCGGTAAAAGAGGCTACAATCATTTGCGAAAATGGGCAAAACTTCGCCGACAAGTTGGAATGGAGCTACATTGAGTGGAAGGATCAGGAGGACCGCTCAACCAGAGTATGCTGTGTGCATACACAAACCGCCACAGTATCCATGGAAGACAAGGAAACACAGACCAGCCATCCCGTCATAATGCGGATAGATTTACCGAGGACACCTTCGAAACTTAAGCATGCGTCTCTTGTTGAAACTGATGGCATTCTTGCGCCACTCTTTCAGTTCGACCGACACGCGCCTGCTCGGATTTCGACCTCTCCCACCCTGAGGAGGATGAGGAAAAGTACGCGACGGCCACAGATGGATTTCCGGGACCCCGCGACTGTGGATACCCAACTAGTGGGATCAGCCACGTGTGAAACACCGTCTCCAGAGAGTCCCCTATCACCTGTGCGGAGACAACTGTCCCCGCTGGCAGCTAGTCCACTCTCTCATGGAGAATTGGACTCCCAAGCCTGCCAGTCAGTTTCATCTACAGTAAAAGAGAAAACCAGGTCCAGTCGATCGAACACTATGGATAATAGTGTGATCTTTGGAAGGTTTGAGAATTTCAGGATAGACTGCGAAAGTACAGAGGACAATGACCAGGTAATTGTAATTTTAAGGTATTGGAGCCAAAGTTATTGGGGGGAAAATTCCTATTTGATTGAATGAAGGAGACAGAAATTGAAAATTAAGAAACTATGGAAGCATATTTCGTTTATACCAACTATAAAAAGTCACACATGTGCATACACACACACACACACACACACACACTCAAACACACAGCTTCTCTCCCCTTGTCAAAGCCATCCCTCTCATTCTGCTTGACCTCTGGGGGCAGCGGCCCAGAAGCATTTCTTTTGACAGCCAATGAATCAGCATTTACACATGCTGACAGCTCCGCCCGCTTCTGACCGCTCTCGCCCTCCAGGGGCGCGTCCGCTGCCCCCAGCCAACAGGGGAGGAGTCAGCTCTCCCAACGGATGAAAGGGAATTCAGTCAAAATCTGCCGCTGCGTCCTGCAAAGAATGAGCTCAACATTAGCGGAATTCAAACGCTTAACACACACACACAGTTTTTAGCACCAGAGTCAACTGTGCAAGCACCAGCATCGAATGACATACAGACGTTATACCAAGCAACACACACTCATCAGATAAGGCCACTCAATCAGTGTTTTCAATCAAGTCAACCTGTAAACTGTCTTTATTTATCTTATCAAAGCTGGTAAATACTATGAAAGAGCCTCAAACTCCTATGCTCCTGTATTGAGTTCTGGTGCTGTGGATCCAGGAGCAAAATTTTCCACTAATCAAAGTCCATTTGCATCTTTTTTTTTACAGGAGACTGAACCTTACCACAACAGGTAAGTGAGCCTTTTGTCTGTTGCAAAAACCATTTCAGTGATAAGCATATCTCCAGACTACAATGAGCACATCAGACTGAAGTGGACTGAACTCATTCATATTTCTTGTCTGTCAGTATGCTTGAGGGAGCAGGCATTTCTGTTGAAACTGTAAGATGGGGAAAAAAAGCCAACAATTTTAATCTCACGTATTATTTAACTTGGCAGTTTAGGTCCTTCGGCATTAGCCTTGAACTGAGTGCAGGCCCAGTATGTTTCCCAAACAGCATCCCGGTAAATCAGCTTTCACCTACTGTAGTTCAGACATGCACTGACACAGCCTGGTCTGACAGCATGGGGCGCAGAGCTGAGCTGAGGCTCATTGTCCATTGTGCTTCAGCTTTGTGTGGACCCCCAAAACGCTGGAAAAAAATTAGAAGCAGGACTCTCAGGGGGACGTGCAGACAAGAAGAACCTCATTAGCATTGTTTTCACAGGCCGGCCTACCCACCCGCTCGATGTAGAACAGCATCCTTCCAGTGGGTAGTAATTGGGCCGTTTTTGTCCCTTAATTACGGCCTGGCACTGTCCGCTCCCGGTTGATGACTCTTGTTCGGGATTGAGTAAGACAGAAGTTATGGTCATCGTTATTAATTTCACGATGAGACAAAGATTCTTGTACAGGACGGCTGACGCAGGGACCGCATTCTGACCAACCACGAGGGAGACAGGGAGCCATTGTGGGGGTGCTTCGCCACCAACTGCAATTAGCGATGACCCGTTTTCCAGGCATGTTACGCAATCTCACCGATTCTGTTGTCTTTAAAGTGCCAGTAAACCATTTACTCGTCTAACAGTCTTCACAGAAGAACAAGGTTGAGAAACAGTACAAATCCAAGTGAATCTGAACATAAGACCGGAGAGTGCAAAGCAATCAGTAAAGGGTATAACTTATTAACAGTAACGCAGATAACTTTGTATATAAGCACAAATGCAGTAGAATAAGAGATCCACACGTCTGTCTGCTTATAAGCACTGTCTGTCAAAAGTCATATTAGTGATATTCATATTCCCTGAATGACATTTCAGTTTGGACAAAGGGGGCTGACATTTCCGTGATAAAGGAGTCAACCTGGCACTGTAGGCATTTCAGTGCTGTGTTGGAACTGACTGTGGGCCCAGTCTGTTTACCAAACAGTTTCACTACAAACCAGTTCTTAGACCTAGCTGGGCTTCCTTAGTCTGGTCAGTAATAGCAAGAAAGGTAGGCCGTTGAGCTCGACTGTAGTTGTGTAGGTTAGCCTATGTTCAGGGGAAAGCATTGTACATAAAAAGCATATGTTAGCTTGTTGTGGATGGTGATGTTGCTCCTTGGAGATAAATGTGAAGCCTGGCGAGGGGACTGGCCTCACACCATGAGCAATCAATAGAACTTCAATTACATTTGCTCAAACAACAGTGGTTATCAAAGAATCTATAAACATTCTTCTACTGCCTGGCTGAACAAGTGGAATTGATAGCAACGAGCGGTTCCACACGCCAGTGCAGCCACTACAGTTAGGAATGAGAAGGCGCAGCAGGAGCGAAGGGCACAGAGTACTTGCCTGTTTGACTGTGAGCTAGCCGGTTTGTTGTGGGTCGTAATTTTCACAGGGACCCAGCCTGAACGTTTCCCTGTGAGCAGGTCAGTCAGAAATAGACTTCTGCTCTGATTGCATGGAGTCCATATACCAGGGGCAAAGCGATCATGTGAAGTGGTCAACTGAGAGCAGAGGAAACAGCTAAGCTTGTGAAAGAGAGGAACTTAACTGTATAGTGACAAATACCCCAGTGGTTGGGACACAATCCAAATGTTAGCCTATGTTACCAGGCTTTGGCTTTTCAGCCTAAGAGGCAGAATTTCCCTGATTTTGAACTGACTAGCTATAAAGTGGCCAAACAGGCTTATTTTGTAAGAAATCAACTGCCAGTTTGGTCCATTTCCTATTTTTAAAAAAACAAAATGTGATGAGGAATTGGTTTTTTTCAGTCTCAATTTGTGCTTTTTCCACTGTTTTGAACATTTTTCTCACAATTTTGATTGCCTATTGGTATTCACAAGTTTCAGACATTTCAATGACCTTAATTTAGGATGGCACAGATGTACAAATGTTCCAAAAAACATGGAAAATTTGCCATGAGTAATCTGTATGCTTTTGAGTAGCCACTGAATCCTGTACAGTGTAGGCAGGAGTAACCTTGGAGTACCTATGGAACTGAAGTGTAATGGATCATAGTGTCCTGCCTTCAGCAGTGAGAGGAATGGAAAAGATGCCTGTGTTACTTCTGTTTGGCTATCTCACACTTCATAGACGGTACTCTGATTATTCTCAATTTCCCATGCAATCACATCGGTTCACTGTGAGCAGAAATGTGCTTGTGAAAGGACTGCCGTGTGTAGTGCTGACAGAGGTGCGCAGTTGACAGAGCAGTGCTGGAGCAGTTGAAGGAATTCCTTTTTTCCCCACATATACGTCCACTGAATCACGTGCCCACCACCTTTTCAGTTCGGTTTATTTATTCATTCAATAATAAACAGGCCACAGAAGAGAGATATAAGTGACAAAGAGGCTTGCTCAGGTGAGGCGAAAGGCTAGAGGCCTTGTATTGTAACCTCGTAAAATTTACCATTTGAATGTAGAACAAATGGAATCGGATACATGGAGTCAGTTTACATCAGGTTGAAGGAGAAGCACGTTTTTTAAATAACAAGGCAGGATACATAGGCAAATACCACATGTCTGCGGTATGTGGAGCTGTGTGGTGCAGTTTATGTGTTTGTGAAAGTTAATAGGGAAAGTTGCATAAGTGAGTACCATGATACTTCATAGAGCAGTGACTTCTAGAAGTGAGAACTTTGGGAGATGAATATTTGTTTATTGTCTGTTTGGATAAGAGTGGATATTGGAATTTTCAGAAATATAAGACTGGTAGATTGCCTAGCCTGAGTCTATGGTAAAAAATGTTTATTTGAAAACTATGTCAGAGTTCATGAATTGTAATAAGGCACCTAACTGAGAAATCTTTTCAGGAGATGCAGTAATTTCTGTAGATATTCAGGGTATGTATTTGCCCATGCTCATAGCTGGTAATGATGTGGTCAGGCTGCAGACTCATGCTGATAGATTCACATTGCACAGCAAAGTGATCCGCACAACGATCATGTGCTTTTTACCACATGCTCCACCTGAAGCCCTGAACAAATTCTTTGAACTTTTTCACCTTCATGCCGTTTGCCAAAAACCCAGCAGAAATATTTTAACAGAATTTGTATTTTCTGTTAGATGAAATTAAATGGGTATGGCAGTCTGAATTCAAGGCATGTGCTTCTGGGGAGGTTGTGAGGCGTTCGTTACGAGCTGTCTTGTTTTCTCGCCAAACAAATGTCATAATCACACTCTGCGACTCAGATCATCAAACACTGTGACTTGCACATCATGTTGTTGCTAGGCAGGCAATGCTACGAGATAATGTGTGTGCACTGTACTGTATAGTATGTTCTAGTTAATCTTAATGCCCTTTGAACAAGGCAATAATTCAACCCAACTCTAAAAAAGAAAAAAGATCAATGCTCCTACTTTCACTCTTTGCCTTTACTCTTGAAGCCTCAGGCGAATTGCATGAATTTTTACAAAACTGTCCTACAAGCGACATCTTTATGGCAAGCCTGAAAGGGCTGTAAAGCACATCCCGTAATACTTAGGGTACGTATTTACAGCATGCGTAGTTATATGTAAGGTGGGTTCATAGGAATTTATTGCAGAAATTCTGTGAACATGAGTTCAATTTAGTTTCTCATTCAGCAAGTTTCCAGGCGTAATTATCTTCCCGCTGTTCCATGTGTTTCCTTTCACTAAATACATACACTTTTGGCACTTTGTGTAGGTGCACATACATATACTCATGTACAGGAAAAATAGCGGGATACAAAATGTGTTTGAAAATGTGGAAGAAGCTCTTTGAGAGTGATAATGTAACCCTGGATTATGGCGACAGTAAAAGAGGGGTCACAATTCAACAGTTACTCTCCTCCTCTGTCAGTGAAAAAGCAGAAAAGGAATGCTATAGGAGCAGTAAAAGAGTACTCCACCTCTGACCGCACATAGCTCCTGATATGTAAATGTATTATCTGCCTGTCTCTTCTGTAGAGACAGCCAGGAGAGGAGTAGAGCGCACACCCTTTATGTAATGCTGGATACTGAAACCTTGCCTGTTCGCCTCCAAACCTCCTTCACTTTCCCACACAGAACAGGTATCTCAGCAATGTACCAAAGGAATTCTATTATTTCCTGCTGAGAAAATTTATTGGCAGGTACTAAGGACAGTTTGTTTTGCGTTTTTGTTCTGCTGTGAAGGGTACAGTGAGTTTCGTTTGGTGATGCTGACTGGGAACTGAAGGGCATACAGGTGCCAAGTGTTCAGGTGTACAATAAGAAAAAAAAAAGCCGATTTGCTTCATCTATAGAGTTAGTTGAACATTTAAATATTTGCACAAGTTATTACACATCATTACGTGCTATTTTGCTTAGCCTCATGCATTTGTTGTTCTCATAATGGTTCATTCATATTTCATTTGTTTATCAGTACTGATAAGCCGGGAATTATGAGACCATCAAGGTAGACAAGTCAAATAAGCTCTGTCTCAGTGGTGATTGAACACCTGGTCGGGGTGATGTCGCAGTCTCTGCATTCATAAGAGTGATGTCACCAGATTTGTCAGTGCAGATGGGGTGCCAATGGGTGTGATGTCACCACCTGTCTCAGTGCAGATAGGTTATCTTTGGGGGTGATGTCATGGGGTCATGTAAATCATACTGGCAGAGACATAGGTCATTGAGCAGGCCATTGTCATACATTGTTTGCATTTCAGCTTTGGTTTGGCTTGTGCTTGTTCTTTTTACACAGCTCTTAATTTGTAGTCCCTGCCCAAGAGCAGTAAGGTTGTCTGGCACAAAATTGCAACTAAATAAAAGAATAAGGTCAGAAAATGACATTACCTAGACAAAGCTTTAGTTTTTAGTCAATGCACAGTTAGATCCAGCTCGAACTGAGTGAGTTCTAGAGATGTTAAATGTGAGCTCTCAGGTAAAGGTGACCAGCCGGGATGAGTGGAGACCATCTCATCTCTGTTTCTCCAGACTGCAGGAGAGAAGGCGGAGCTCGGTGGTGGTCAGCCTGCCAGGTCTGGACGTGTCACCGGGGGATCTGTTTGTGTCCGATGGGGCAGTAGACAGGCTAAACGGCTCCACACTTTCCGGTAAATCCTTCAAATGCATCAGCACACCTTACTGACCTACACCAGTCCCTGTGTGTGCCTGTGACCTGCTCCTTATTACTGTTCTTAGTAGTCAGAATGTGAAAAATTGCAGGACTGATGAAATATGACAGAATCTAGCTCTGTTTATATATTACCTAAAAATCATGAATTAGGTTATCCCAACTAAATAGACATATACCGTATAACCTCCCATTTTACCAATTTCATATCAGTTTGTGTAAACATTTTTTGATTTTTTTTCATCTGGTTAAGAGAGCAGTTGGTTTCATTTTTTTAAAAAGTGGCTATATGACCAACTTCTTGAATATGATGATGCATAAATTTACAGCAAAAATGATTAAATTGGTGAAAAGTTACCTGTTATGCTATGCTTGCTGTTAATTAGCCAGTTAGCTAGCTAGCAATGTGTAAAAGCTTTATTACTGTCCCACCTGTATGTGCTTGTGAGCTAGCAATGATGCAACCAGAACTGTAATTATTATAATTAAATACCATAATTAATTGGCTTAAATGAACACATGATTTTGAAAAACAGACATTTGCTAGTATTAATTTGTAATTACTTTGCAGCTGTATCAAATTAAATACTGATTCAACATGCTGAATTCCATTTCCATTCTACTATATTTCATATTGTTGTGTTAGACTGTTCAGATACACATTAATATGTAAACCATTATATTTAAAGTGTTACAATACAAAATGAATGGCCTCACATACATTTCTCACCATAATTATCATTACTATATTTCTCTGTCCCTTAATGCTATTCAGGACCACAATGCATGCTTATGCTGAGTTAGAATAAAGAGTGAGTATATAAAAGAGTCTTATTGGTCTGTTGTGAAACTGGGCAAAGTGCCCATTAAATTCATTAACTGCAAAATGGGCCATATGCCCAGGAAGAAACCGGGTCAGTGGTCTTCAGTCTGCATTCACTGTAATCAAACAGTTCTTTCATTTAAAACCAAACACTTACTGGGCTCAAACCCCTTTCCCAGTCCAGAAGGAAACAATCCTCATAAAATATGAACAAAACAACTTTTAACAGATAAAATAGGTAAATAAATCTAAATTAAACTCAATGCTAAAGCTTTTGCTAAATCATGTTGAGCAAGCACTGTTGCGCTATTACATGCTAATCACAGAAAATTTATCTCTCAACAAATATCTTATGTAAACTAGTAGTCGGTGTATAAAAGTATGTTTTTGTTTCACTGTAGAGTCCAAGAAATCAAAGTGGCCCTTCTCCAGACACAGCACGGTATGTATTTAAGCCTGTTTGTGCAGTCAGTTGTGGTTTGTGGTTTGCACAGTAGTTGGTGATCCCTTGTGGATAGGCTGGGCAGTAGAGTCCTGTTTGTGTTAGTTCAGTACAGTAGAATAAAGTGTATAGAGTAGAGAACAGAGCAATGCTTTTCAGAGCTCTATACTATAGCACAATGCAGAGCAAAACAGCTGCTTGATATTACTGCAGTCCAACCATGTTTGCAATTGTACAATGCAGCTGTAATCTCTATTGTAGTAGGTTGCATTAAAGTTTTTTTTTTTCCCCATTTCCATTCCAAAAGCTCTTTTTCCATTGTTGATGATGTACATTCACTCATCCGTGCCGTTGGAACAATTAAGTTTTGAAAGCAAAAAATGGATGTAAATAGCTGAATTAAATATGGATTTCTTTGATGGTTGAGCGAGGACGAAGAGCCAAGTAGATCGCTCCCTACCTACTAATTTACAAATGTTAGTGCTGCACACTACTCAAAACTGAATTCGTGAAAATTGTCAGATAATTAGATCAAGGGATCAGCTACACTTTTCCAGTTTCCTGAAAGAAAGAAGTGTCTTTTTCATTGCTGTCCAGCTGCCACTCATCTCTGTGCCTTCTGTGACCTATACCTCACTGCACCGTGACAACAGCTGCACCTCTGCTGACACTCTGTGTGTTTGTTTTGTTTGCACACAAAACCGTAATGAACAGAAATTCTTTCTTTCTTTTTTCATTCCTCTTGGTGTTGTGTCATGTTCTGTATTCGTCTGCTCACTTCTTCATATATGCAGAAGCCTTATTCAGCTGAACACAGTGTAAATATGAGTTCAAATGGAAAATTCTGAGTGAGCCTCAATTTCAAACTCGGATGTGAAAACTCAAGCTTTAAAACAAAATACTATGACATTTTCAATTGACAATGAAAAGCTAAATACAATCAAAATTAGACAAAGGAACATGTCTTAGTACTATTCACAAGTAATTCAGTTTTGGAACAATTACAAGCTGGCCAGTAAACATGACTAGCTAGCATACATATTCAGACTGATGGCTGTAATAATCTATGTTATGAGACTGACTAGCCAACTAGGTGGAAAAATACCTCAACACAGTCAAAGAAATACACTGAATGGTCTCAAATTAAAGATATATTAACTACATAGTGTTCATGTTTAGTGTTGTGACATCCCATAGTTCAAACAGTACCGTACATTATTTACTGGAAAGGAACATGGTACACAATATGCCAGTTTTGAATATCAATTCTCACTATTCTTATCAATGTCTAAGTAAAGCATTAGTATGACGTTAGGTGCTAGCATAAATGTTATTTCAACCAATACAATAAGCTACATCAACATCTGCTGTTATCAGCACCACAGCCTCACCCTTTTTGGCCTGGGTGGTGGTGTCTGGCCATGGATGTGCTACCATAAAGCTTTTTGGAATTGGGACAACACATTTTTTGACCAAGGAGAATTTTACCAACCAAAAATGCATTCAGCGAGCATGTTAAGTTACGTGCCTCTTCTCCACCCTCTCGCCTAAGTTTATCTGATTTGATAAACAAATCAAACAAAACAAGGATGTGTGCAGTCAATTCTGGCAGAGTCCATGTAAAGTACATAGAAACAGAGATAATGGTGCTGAAAGTATAGCAGATTACTTTAGATACTTACAGAGATATAGATACTGCAGTCTACTGTAGATAATGCATTGCATGCATTTCATACAGTTTCAACATAATTATGAATCACAATGGCAGGGCTTAGATTGGGAAATTCAAGCAATAACCTGACTGTTTGTGTCAATATTGAGCAAATCATGTAATAGCTGCGCATGTCAACTTTCTGACAGTATACATCCCCAGATCCTAATTATGAGTTATGTTTTGAGAACATACAATGCTCTGCAACATAAGTTTGACTGACACCATGTGTTTAAATCTCAATGTAATCTCAAACACCCACAGTAACTGTACCCTGGTGTTGAAATAGTGAATAATTTCCTGTTCTCAGATCAAAGGGAAAATGAGGTCTGCTTCAGACATTGAGAAGTGTCTGTCAGCTGCACAGATTCTGGACTGGAGGAACACAGACTTTCAGAAGTACAAGGTAAGCCAAGGCATTGTCTGTGTGATACTATGTGGCTTTGTGTGCTCATATCAGGCCTTTATTGAGCTTTCAGCGTTTGAAGACCTTCATTGGGCCACAGGATAGTGTAGTCTGAAAGGGCAACTGTTTCTTGCTCAGACTGCAGTGGTGATCAGACAGTTTCTTCACCAGACAGAGCAGTGTGTAGAATCCAGAATGTACTGGAAAGAGACAGGCTGAATGACATGAGCGGGTATCTCAGTGGAGACAGTGCCGCACAGACGGAATAATGGAGCTTGACAGCTCGTTCTTCACGCAGATGGAGTAGAACAGACATGTTTTTTCTTTGCCATCTGCAGAATTGCACACTGGAGGGCTTCCTGAAGAGCGAAGGGCACGAATGTGAGTTGGAGAACGGGGTCCGGGATTGGAGGAGAGAGGAAGCCGTCTGGGAGCTCTTCACCAGTGAGTGTGTCTACTTCCTGGACCAACTGATGGTGCTGAAAGAGGTAAACAGATGGAGTTGAGTAGGTTGTGTAGTTCACAGCTCTTTAGACTCCAAGCCTAAATGTAGGTTCAGGAGTACAAATCCTCAGACAACAAAAGTGCATTTAAAAGGAGTTTATTGAAAAGGAATGGAGTAGTGAATGTACTTGTGCTTTGAGTCTAAAGGGGGAGGAGTCAATCTGTCCTTGAGGTGAGGGAATTTCTCCCCCTTTTTTGAACTAAAAGAAATTGGGAGAACATTTAATATTAGGTGCCATTCTGGAAAATGAAAGGAGAAGGTGATGGTGGAGATGGGGGGAAGCCGGAAATGCTAAGCATGATGGAAAAAGAGGTACATGGTGTTTATGTACAGTACCTGTATGAGATCGGAAGGAAGAAGGTTGAGGGGTTGCCTGAGAAGTTTTAACAAACTTCAATTATCAGTGGAATACAAGGGAAAAGTACCTGTAAAGCTGAACTGACTGTTTCCTCTTTTTCTCCAGGTGTTTCTAAGCACACTGACATACCTGCAGGACAGTGACTGCCTTTCGGACATCGACACCTGGAGGCTCTTTGCCAACCTGAACGAGCTGAGCCTGGTGAGACCCCACCCCCACCCTCCCAACACACACTATGATGCATCATGGGAAATCCAGAGCAGAACAGGTTCTGTCAGATCTGCTGTCCCGGACAGACAGGTTCTACTGCTCTCACATCCCATTCAGTGGCAGATATTTTTAGGTCACCAGTACAAGATGTTGTTACATTACATTTTGTATGTGTTTGGCACATGACTTCATTCTGGGTGCTATATGAAGTATCTAAAACATGTATGAACCTGGAACATGGGATGTTATGAAACACGTCAGGTTGAAAACTTTGCCCTTGAGATCTGAATCCTGTAACTTAATAACCTGAAGCTCAGGTCCCATCCCCCACCACTATGCTGCTGGTAGAACATATTCATACTGACAGTGATTTGTTATCATGCAGTTCAGGCTAGCATGGCCAATTTAGTGGTATGTGACACACTGATAAAGGAGGCAGATGGTACAAATGTGCTTGGTCAGTACTATCAACTACATGCATTGCAATTTCACTTGTTGATCATGCATTTTTTAAATTGCATTCACAAACTGTGAAATGAAATGAGAGACCAATAAGTATGTGACTGCCCTATTGAAGCTCAGAGAAATGTCAGGCCTAGGGTTGAGGATGCAGTGTTACCCTTGGCACAGAACCGAAAGAGCGTATCGCAGCTCCTGAGAAGAGCGATGAGGTAATGTGTTTGTGATGACGTTCTCCCGCAGGTCAGTTTCGGGTTCCTGACCAGCCTCCTGCGTCTGATAAGGGAGTCGTGGGAGATATCGATCAGCAGCAGCAGCGGCGGCGGGCCCGCCCTGCAGGCCCTCCTCACCAAGGTGAGTGCTGTGAGCCACGGCCTGCACCTGATAGCCATGCCGCATCATTGAGCTCAGAGTCCATTTGTCATCAAGGCGAACTCACGCCGCCCAAGTTTATAATGTCTCATCATCAACAGTTGATAAACAACGGTCAATTACATGTTATGCTAAATGTTACATCACATTTCATCTCCTGTCAGGCTGTCTACGCTTGCCCACAGCTTGATCTCGTCTCTGCTCCCACATGGTGATATCAGATGTCGTCTTCTCGTTGCTTTACAGGGGTTCAAAGAGAGCATTTGCCATAGCCAGCAGAAGTACTGCCTCAACTACCCCACTGCAGTCAGTTACCTGGACAGCCTGAAGCAGAGAGACGACTTTAGCACATATGTGAAGGTGAGTCTGGCTTGGGTAATTCATGGATTCTTCCATAATTAAAGGCTATGGCAAAAATCCAAGGGTATCCTAGGAACCAGGATAACAAAATACAGGCCGGGAGGACATAAGCTGGTGACCTGAGACTTTCAAAGAATAACGCTTTATATCATCATGGTTATTATGATTACTTTTGGCATAAAAAATAATAATAATGCAAAAATTGATTACTGTAATTGATTCAAGTAATTTGGTAAGTTCAGATCAAGGGTGACATACAAGGCTATTTGGGCAAGATATATAAACATTTAAACGTCATACATGTACTACAGTGGGGCAGGAAACTTGTTCGCATTGTTACATATCTTCGAGCGTTTAAACATGCAAGTGTCAAAAACTAACGTGCACCAATTATAATGAATGCAACAATGCATACAGTGCACAAGTGCACAAAGCAGAAAATCGCAAAACTTGCTTGGTAATTTTACGCTTCAGGTCTATGTTTTTAAAATGCCAGGCATGTGTGAAGTACTTAAAAGGAGAAATGTGTTTTTAAATGGAAGCATTGCTTTGAAGAATGGGGAAATGTAGGCTGATGGAGATGTAATGCACTCCAGACATTATCAGTGAAGATCCTCTGATACAGTGTGACACTGTCACTGTCATTGACTGTGCCAGTATCTCTGTGTCTCTCCCCAGTGGTGCGAACGTAATCAGGAGTGCCGGCGGCTTTACCTGCGCGACCTGCTGGTGGCGCCGTTGCAGAGGTTCACCCGCTACCCTCTCCTGCTGAGGAACATCGGCAAGCGCAGCAGCAGTGATGTGGAGAAGAGCGCCATCCAGGTGGTGGTGGAGCTGGTGGAGAGATCCATACGTAAGCCCAGAGTTACACTGTTTCTCTAATTTGGGATGCCTATGTTTAGGTGATCTAGGATCAGGTCATCCCTGTTCAGTAGTATGCTGAAAGAGAACATTAAACACGCTATGCCTTCCCTGAGTCAATGAATCTATCATAGCTCATTAAAGCAATAATGATAGACAATAGAATTCAGCACTGTGTTTTCTACCTTTTTATCCCACCTGATTTGAACTATATAACCAGACCCACTGCTAACCTGCCCCACAGACTCAAGGCCAAGTTGCCACAGTGACTCCTCCGACTCATGAACCAACTAGCTGTTGCTATTTTTCACACTGCAAATGTGACACCATTCACTTGTTGCCTAACCTGTTGGGTAAATGTTCAGTTCATGAACATGCAGGAGATTGTTCAGAATGCTAACAAACCAGGGGACGCCACCAGAAAGCGATGAGTCGGTTGAGATTAACAGGCTTACTTCATTATTTACCCAGGCTAGGCTAATCCTGTTGTTAGCTCATCAGTGTGGAGTGGACCATAGCCAATTATGATGTGGCTGGTGCTCAAACATTCAGCCACAGAATCCACAATCATTTCTCCATGCACTGCTGTTTTTGTGCAAAAAAACTGCATTCCCCATTACTTTTTACTCCCTCTGTGGAACACCCAGCAGTGTTTATAAGCCCATCTCATCATTGTAAAGTCCTTGTGTTTATTCGATTAGGGGATCACAATCAGCTAGTGTGTCCTCCACAATGCATTCAGTCAACCGCCATAGTTTTCACTCCAGGACACCAGGACAGCACCCCCTTTAGCATGATATATATTTTATAGATAAATGAAGATGTAATGTCTGTTGAGGTAGTATGTACCCAGAAGAATGAAACCTTTGCTGGGAAACACTTTCGTCAATTATTTTCTGCCCTGTGGCACTCTTGCCACAGTTGGCACTTGCCTGATCCAGATTCAGTCCGTACCACGAGGCAGCTCAAAGTTCAACATTTCAATGGATTATCTTCCTTGCCAGGCTCTGTATTCAAGACTTTGCAAATGTTTTTTTTCCCAGAATCTTTTTCTACACAGATGCTGCTGCTGCTGGATTTACAGATCTCTAAATATCCCAGCAGCCCGTCTCATTCACTGAACCCACCCAATCAGCCAATCCGCATTCTTTCAGTGTGGCATCAGCACAAAAAACACTCTGTTTAAGCTAGGCAAATGTTAGACCGGCTCATGTTGCAGCCCATTGTCAGGCCACATTTGCATTGCCATCATCAACATAGCCAAATGAGATTTTAGCCTGTGACAGGTCAGATAGCTATGACTATCATGGCTTTAACCATAAAGAGCCAAACAGGAACCAGGGATGTGGATCAAAGGGTTTTTAGTGGAGCAAACACTGGCATCGTATCAAGGCCACAGAGTAGTCATTGGTTAATAAATGTGACTGTGCCCATGCTTTGTGTTTGGCTCAGTAACCACGAACTAGCTGGGGGAAAAATATGCAAGCTTCTATCCTTCCTTGTAACGTCATAGCGCCTTCATACGACTCCACTTCACCATGAGCAGCGGGCGTGTCCACGGTGCAGTCAGAGGTCATGGGAGAGGCTGGGTGGGGGGGGGGGCGTAGCACCTGTGAGACCCTCAGGTAAACAATGGGGGTGGGGCACCTCCGTCAGTTCCAGTGACAGGACTCACTTTCGCTGGTACAACACGGGATCAAAAGGGACGTTACACAAGAAGCTCAGAGCTATGGGAGCAACGTTCCCTCTCATTATCAGTCTGAGAATACCTTCCCTAAGAAAAATAGACTTTAACACCACAAACAGTCTTTGAACCTGTGCAATGAGAACATAAGCTAGCACTCAAAAGGGTAAGAGTGAGTCACAGCTCTGTATAGTGTGCAGAGCACCTGCCCTCTGAAACCTTTTCATTGCCCAAAGCCACATAGAAGAACATATCACTCACATCAGACATTATGTGTATTAGTGTTCAGCCTTTTCTCAATTTTTCACCTTCTTCCTCATAATACAACAACATAGTTACTGTTGTGGTTGTGCTTAGTAAAGTCCTTCTTTTATCTGGAAAGTATAAAAATGAGATAAAGGGTAATGTTGTTAAAATTTAAACATGTTGACATATACCATATCTATGCAGCCAGTAATATTGTCCATTGTGGCCCATTCCATTTCTCTTTTCAGTGAGTGAAGTTTCTCACACTGCAGGCCACACAGTTCTGTAGCATAGCCAGTGCAGGATGGAGGAAGAGATATATCTCTTTCTAACAAACACTGGCAGCCTCGTGGTGCCTGGTAGCTGGGTAGGGAGTGTTTCGGTAGCCACGTCCCTGGGAGTCTTTGCCAACCAAAGCAAACCCTGCCCAGCTGGGAGGAAAATGAGTATGCAAAAACTTCTTAGTCACTCTTCCAGCAAGATTTCAATCTCACGAAGGCCATCTGGATAAACAAAGCTTAAATTAAATAAAATGGAATTTAGATAGGCAGCAGGTGCTGTGACAATTTGCTAGACGTTTAACAATAACTGTTAACAAGAACAGGTTGTGCTAGCTGAGTTGCCAATTGCATTTCTAAAATGCTAAGGGCAATACAGCTAAACTAATGCTACAAAGCTGAATGACAGATACATTCATTAGTTACCAGATAGAATGGTATAGATTGCTATTTAACATGTTTAGCTGTGAATTTAATATAAAATATGTAAATGGCTTTACCTTATATCCATAAATTGTTAAAGGAAGGGCACTCGAGACCCAAAAGGAGGGGCTGTTTTTTCTCTGAGTAATAACTGTGTTTAGGAGTTACTGTTTATGTTTTGTGTCATAGAAAGATCCTCTCAGATTTCAGTGGTCTCAGCATGGCTCGCAGGCAGGCAAACAACAATATGCTGACTCAGGAGAAAGACCAAAAGAGAAACTGAATCTCTCTCTGTGTGTGTGTGTGTGTGTGTGTGTGTGTGTGTGTGTGTGTGTGTGTGTGTGTGTGTGTGTGTGTGTGTGTGTGTGTGTGTGTACACACTCGATGGTGTACGTGAAAACGTTCGTGCGTGTGTTTGTGTTTCGGGAGAAGTAGGAGTACAGTGATGAAGGTGATGAAGATGGTACTGATGATGGTGATGATGATGATGATGGCCTTCGTCATGGCGGTTCCCTCCTGTGTGTCCTCACAGATGACCTGGAGGGCAAGGTTAAGTGGATGGATAACTACCAGAAGGTGAAGCGGCTGAAGGAATCCCTGGTTTGGGAGCCGGTGTGGGACAGAGACAGGAGAGCATTTGTGCCAGAGGTACTACACCACAGTACACTTTCTCCTGGCTTTGCCACTAATTCCTCTTTTACATCACTTCCTTTCTCTAAACAGAGGCACTTCCTGTGTTTTATAACTTCCCCTCTCCTAGTGCTAACCTGAAGGCAGAAGCTGTGCTCAAAAATGCTGACTTGCATCCTATCTGTTTGTAGCCTGTGTAGCCCATACTGTGCCATACAGATCATTATGTACCACCAGTTATGAAAATGGACAATATGAACGGTAATATTATCATAATGCCATGAACTTTGACCTTTCTGGCTGACCCCTCTCTCTGCTTCCACAGAGCCTGAGACACCTGATGAAAGCTGTGAGCCTGGAGAACCTCGTGGCCAATCGCAGCCTGCTGTACGAGGGCCGGCTGGTGCTCACAGGTGAGGCCCCACCCAGGACACACCCACACAGGCTCTGCATGATTGGAAATGCGTCCACCTGTCTCTCCCGTGTCTTAAAATTTGCGTGCTGTTTGCGTTAATCAACAGAAAACACAAAGCAGCAAGACGTCTACCTGTTCCTGTTCGACGAGTTTCTGCTAATCACCAAGATGAAGCGAAATAAGAAGGTAGGCCTACCGCGGTGGACCTCACCCTTTCGCCCCCATCATTCTCACCCTGTCACCCACACCCTTGAACCTTCACTCCTACACAATCTCTCCACGTCACTTCTACTCTAATTTAGCCTCTTTACCATTATGCTTCTCTTTGTTACCCAGCGATTTTCAGATGGGCTTGCTCAATGTTGAAATGTGGACTACAGTGCAATAATAGATTAGCTTAAGCCTTCTCAGTACCTGGTATTCAAAATGGATGTACGTACAAACATTTACAAAATGGCTGTTTGGGGTAACCGAAAATACCTAATAAACTGTAGCCTGTTTATTTTATCATTCAAAACAAAATCTATAGTATAATATAAAGACTAGAGATAATTTGTCCTTATATTACCTGTTTCATGGTATGGTCTTCTGCCATATCTCATGTATCATGAATATAAATAGAGCTGTTTTTTGTCCTTTTTGTGGTTCAACTACAATGGTTATTGGAAATCAAAGTAAGTCACAGCAATGGCCAAAAAAACTAGAAGTCACTGTATCTATGACAGTCGTAACCTGTGACAAAAGCAGCACCTTAATAATGAAGACTGTTTCTTTGGGCTTACATTTAGGATTAGGCCTTCATAGGAAGATTGTATGTATTTTCCCAACATGGTCATTTAGAGCCCACAGTGACATTTTGACAGTCATGCGACCAGAGAATGAAACAGCAGCATGATTTTATACAGACCCAAATTATGATACATATACGAACAGACCCCATTTCCTGTTCATTCTGCATGCCTCAGAGGTCTGTAAAGTCATGTTTCTGAGCAACGTTTTGTGTTTAGAAGTGAGACAGAGGGTAAGCGGTCTTTTTCTGATGTTTCAGAAGTCTGCTGGGTCGGAGCCGAGCCCCCCGCATATGGCAGTGACCCAGGAGCTGCAGGTTCTGCTGAAGGAGGGCTGCAGCTTCACAGTGCTGGACCAGCCTCTCTCTCTGGACCGGGTCCAGCTCAGGAACATCGATCAGCTCAACGCCACAGGTCTGTGCCGAGACGCGGCTACACTTCACAAACTGAAAAACGGGCGTGACTGCATGCAGGAATCATAGCAAGACTTGGCTGTACTCTTAAGCTTTGAGTGCTTTCATTGAAAGACACCAGGATTGTGGATTTTAAACACGCACTGGGAAAGATGAAAATTTGATAGGATACTCCTTACAGATCAGGTGTTTTTTTTCCATTGAGACACAGTACCACACATCACATTTTTAATGCCTTGATATTTCCCTAATGAGGTCACCAGGTGATATCACATTCACATTTAGAATGGACAGATCCTTTAACTAACAAGGCAGAAATAAAATATGACTAAATGAACTCTATTTGTGTTCTGCCACCTGTTCTGAGTGAGGAAGATGTATCAGTTTACACTGATGAAAGTATGCACGAGAGATACCTTCCTCTGGAGAGTGGGTGTGGTGCTCACGGTGACACAAAACGTGACACTTGGTTGAATTTTATCAGGAAAGAAAATGGATAGCTGAAGCTTACTTGTTTTTAACTGCCTTGTTTTTGTAAACCATATTATCATTTCATCATTAAGATTAGATTTTTGAATACATGTCCCCCAGGGTAAGTTGTATGAAAAACTAGCTGGAGTCAAGACAATTTTCTGAAAGACTTGTGTGAAGAAGTGATCATTTTCTGGTAATGTGAAAAGATAGTTTATCAAAACAGAACAGTAAACAGTCCATTACTTCCTGTTTCTTGCAAAATTACTTCCTGTCTCCTGAAGAGACATGCCGTTTCCTCCATAAAAAATGTATCCAATGTATCTGTTTTCATTCCAGCCTCTGGGCTGCTGAACTCCTTCATCATAACCCACCAGAACCGCTACATGCAGTGTGTTGCCGTGTTCATTCTGCAAGCTCCATCTGAGTCCGTCAAGGTAGCGGTCACGCTGTCTCCCATTCACTCTCCCAGGCTTCAGAGCCACACTCACCCACCTCACTTCCTCCCTGTTTTATGTCTATCAGTGTGCCTTTCTGTACAAAATCCTGGCTGCACTGGAATAAGTAAAATATTATCGCAGTGTTGCCACCAGCAGCATTTGTGTGAATTGTCTCTTTACTCCTGTATCTGTATCTTTCATTGCAAACATACAGTTTCATATTATATTAAATCATATTCACATTATTATATCACAGGGTTAGTCCTGGGCTGAACGTTTTCGTTAAAATGTTTCGATTGAGACAATGGCGTTGCTGATGCAGTGAAAGGAAAAAAATGATTCAGGGGGCCCCATGCTAGCCAGGGGCCCCACTAAATGCCCATCAATGTCATCATTGGGCTAGTGAGGCCCAGTGTGATATCTTTTCATGGGGCCCAGGAGTCCTGGCAGCTTGCTCTATATAACACTATAACCTTTTTTTCTGCTCCATTACTTCCAGAAAGCATGGATGTTGGCACTAGAGGGC
This sequence comes from Albula goreensis, assembly GCA_022829145.1. Taxonomy (NCBI): domain Eukaryota; kingdom Metazoa; phylum Chordata; class Actinopteri; order Albuliformes; family Albulidae; genus Albula; species Albula goreensis. Next base: position 8,161,030 of record CM040765.1, read on the forward strand.
GCTGTTGAGGCCCAGCTGAAACAGGACTCCCAGCAGCCCCGGCTTAGGAACTCACTATGGCTCGAATCCTCACAGATCTGACCACCATGAACCCCCGAGATAAAAACTGCAACCACACACACAGACAAGTCCTATAAATTCACACAAGAATATTCCTAAAATATTGTATTAAAGTCTTTTTTTTGTAAAGAAGAGTTGATTTTATTGTTAGATGACATGCATTCTTGTTTACGGGCAGGGCTGTAGTCACTGCGTTCACTCATGAATGCCATTTATGCACATTTGTTTTTTAAGTCAATAAGCGTTTCCATTTAAAGTCATTTATCAATAATTGGTGAAAATTTGATTAAATATTCAAAAATGCTTTAGTTTCAAGGTATTTGAAACCACCCTCAGATATGCAATTGTACTGTATTCTGTGTTAGCATTTTGTCATTCATTTGCAAACAACTGCACATCTGCTGTGACATTTTTTAGAGCAAACCATTTTGATATGGCTTTGTATTAAAGGTCAGTCAATGAAAACCAGAACTCCTGTCTCACTTAAACCAATCTGCAGATAGTGGCTTAATCTTAGAGTAAATAAAGGAGCAACTACTCTTGTTTTTTAAGTGGCAAATTCATGTTTCTGTTTTTTTTTTTTTTTTTTAATACAGTTTTTTTCCATGCTATTCTTATTTCATTTTAGTTTCCCTTTAGATTATCCACTGAAAACAGTTCTGGATGTTAGATAACTCTTAATTGTAACAGATTTCATGTTAATGACATGTTTCACATGTTCTCAATTTCTCATTTTTCCATTCCATCAATAATAGATTCCAAAATTGCTTGTCATACAAGTCAAACGAGCAGATCTGTAGTTTCCTGGATCTGGATAGGATATAAGCCCTGAACTCCTCCGTAGTCCCTAGTGTTCTTTAAACTCTCTTCTGCTGCCTTGTATTGTTTTATGTCTTATTTTGTAAGATTGCCTAAAGAATGGTGTATGTATTTGTTGCTACTTCCTTGGCAAAGTTCTCAACAAATTAAGTGGAAGTGTACCTGTAAGAGTGTCCACAGCAGGGGCGCAGCACCAGTGGGAGAAAGGGTACTAAGTATTCAGGGCCCAAGGGTTTGAAGAGGCCCACGAAAATCTTTTAAATGTTTTATAAAGTGAATTTTTTTATGAAGAGTGGAGAGGCCCTCAGAGCCTGCCTGTGTGCAGGGCTCAGAATTTCTAGCTACGCCCCTGCTGCACAGTGTATCTTAAGACCGCATAGAAGTACCCATACAACAGGAGTGATCATGCTGGAGGGCCTACAGTCTGAAACGTAGAGAAGGTATAGGGTGGATAGTTTGATGTGCCAAAGCATTGTTTGAATGAGTAGAATCCCTTTTCTTATCTGTGTACATAATGGACATTCTGTGACTTGGAGTTCTGAGACTCACTGTTCTCAGCTGGGCCTCCGTCTCACAACAGATTGTCTGGTAACCAGAGCCAACTCCTGCACTGGAACGTCCTTTTCACTTCGCTACACTTGCCTGTTTGTTCTGATTGACAGCCAGAGTTGCCAGCACAACATACCAGTTTCTAAATATTCATGAAGAGGCATTCCTAGTGTTAACATCTGTCCACCAGTTTTGTCTCCAGACCAACCCCTTCATGAATATTCATAGGATGTATTAAACTTGAATGTTTCAGCTTCAGAAGTCATGAGATGTAACTTTGAAGAGAAGGTTACAAAGGCATGGGAACTTTGAGGATAGGCAAGGCCTGGAGTCATAACTGGAAACTATCTATTTGGCCTCTGGATATGATATGATACTAAGTGCTATGCTGTGCAGGCAGAATATCGGTTTGCTGATTTGGTGGTCATGTGATTAGGAAGAGCCTGGTAATTTAAATATCATTGAAATCACTGAGGATTTAACCCACCCTACAACACTTGACAATATGCTCTGTTTGCACATATCTCTCATAACTTTTATTATTTCTCTGTGTCCAAATCTTGAGATGAAAACTAGTTGGAATCAAGTAACCTGAGATGTGAGTTCAGATAATCATACTTTTCTTATTTTATGACTTTCCACCCAAATATTTACAATGAACAATGTCAAATCAGTAAGGATGTATTCTAATATTTCCATGAACAGCAGTCCCTGAGTTACCAAGACTTAATATTGTAATATTATGTGAAGATACCATGGTGGATAAAAAAATGGGAACGAATAGTTCATACAGTGAAAGCAGAAACCTTTTACCAGTTCCAGCAAATGCTCAAAAATAGAGTATTACTGCCATCTAGAGGCTGCAATTATAAACTGCAGTTTCCTCCACAAGTGGTCTGATTCTTCGCCATGGAATGTATGGACAATAGGAGGCAGTCTCCCCCCTGAAACAGGCACAAAGGAAATGTCCCAGTGTTGTGAGGGGGACACTGCGCTATGGGAGATGCCATCTTTCAGGTGAGGAGTTAAATCAAATCCTTTTTCTATGTCAAGTAATCATTTTTTTCCCTTATACCTCTGGCAGGCGGGTAAGGAGCTGCTGTTTATAAATGTTTTTAAGCTAAGGCAATGCATTGACTTGAGTGGGGGATACAACATGGGGATACAGTGAACATTTGGTCATTGCAAACATGTATATTCAATAGAGTCTTCAGAATGCTCTTGCTGGCATGCTACCACGTATTCATTCAATACCACAGGGCATTGACTGAATTCCAAAATGTTGAAAGAATGGAAGGAAACAGTGGAGGTGGGGATATGGATGATTCCTTAACTTTTTAATGGGGGTGTAGGGTGGCAGAGAACACGCATAGTTAACCACAGGGGAATTCAGAGATAAAGGGGAACCTCAGTAAACAGAAAATTCGGTCTTTCAGTTTACACCAAATGAAATAGTGCTGTTCCTGTTTATCACCATGTGCATGAGCCTGGATATACTGGAAATCACTGACAAAAGCCTGTTTCTGAGGACAATCCTGATTCTCCTTATTCAGGTAACTGGAATGAAGACTTCTCTATCAGTCTGGCACCTTGAACAGGTTTGAGGAAGCGCAAAGACCTGGACTGATCCCACTGGAGAATGGTGAGCCTCTTGAATTAACACAATGAATGCTATAAATAGATTTGTTAGCGAACTGTCAGATCAGAAAACTGCTGCTTATTATTGAAACTTTCTGAACAAAACAATCCAAATGTATGGAATGTGAATGATGAGAAACAATAGAATTCATGTAAAGGAGTACAGTATTGGGGTATGACATTTTAAATTGGTATGCATAGCCTTTGCATGTGGATCAAGATCCATGAAGGCCATCTGAGATATCAGAAGTGGTGTGGAATTTTTTATATGCATGAGACCAGATTAACAGAATCTATGTAGATCCATAAGAGATGTCTGAAAGATGTTAAAACAAATGAACCGATGTGAAGAAATCATTCAGTATAAGGAGGCTTGAGTTAATGATTTTGCATATTGTTGGTTTGTATTAGTACTGGTATTACATGTCCTACACCTGGAGGAATGAGTACTTCATCCTTTACATGGAATATGCCACACTGACAATAAACGTGGGTAGTGTGATGAGAATATAAGGATGAGGTACAAAGTGAAAGTTGATCTGAGGTCTTTGCACTTGGATGAAAGTCACAGAACTGCCATGTGAATGAAGTGAGCACGATAAAATATGAAATTGTATGCGCCTGATATATCAACAGATCAATTTATTCATTAAGATTACTAGAGGTTGTCTTTCATGACACCGGCATCCCATGCTATCACAGTTTGCTCACAGTTTCGTCTGTGTATTCTTCTGTCAAATATCTTTTCTTGGTTAATGGCGTTCATCTTATATTATGCATCTTAAATATGCAAATATCCTGAAATATTTCTTTTTATAATGTCAGCTCATAGTTTGGTAAATTTTGGACTACTTTTTTGTAGTTGTCAACTAGTCACATGTTTTGTCTTTTGTGTTCTTATGGTGTGCGCTTTGTTAGTTTCACAGTGGTCCTGCTGCATTGTTTGATTGTTGGGTGATTCAGACATTTAAAGCTGCAAAATGAGAGTCCCTGAATGAAAAAAAAACAGGAGGCATTTCACATAGAAACTTAATTAAGCAACGATTAAAAAATTATAATCATTTTGAGAGTTATGAAACTTTCAGAATTACTTGTGTCTGATGTTAAATACCCAATAAAATTAGTTATATTTACGCAGGAATTAACAGTATGCTTGAATGTTGTAATGTTATAACCCTCTTTGGGTCGTGAAGTAAGTACATAAGTGAAATGAAGTACAGTGGTCACTCCAGCACAGAGTACATTACAGCACAGAACCAGAAGTTTCCCCAGCTAGAGTTGTTCATTCCCGCAGAGAACCAGTGGTCACTCCATCTGAGTTATGGGCACACCCATACCTTGTGAACAATTTGGAACATTCCTGCCTCACACTCTTCCAAGTCCAGACATGCAATAAGCTCGTCTGTCGTAGCTGCGCGTGTGTGTGTGTGTGAGAGAGAGAGAGAGAGAGAGAGAGCGCAAAACAGAAATAATGTGTGTTACAGTTCTTCTAATTTTCTATTCTGCTTTCCTTTTTGAAAGTTCCCAAGTCATATTGTCAAACAGGCGACAACACTTCTTCCATAAGCACTATACGTACAACAAAGTACCATAAACAGTACGTTTTGCGACATTGAAACCTTGACCTGATGTGGTCGATTAAGTATTAATTATGAAACAACTGGTAAAACAAAAAGTAATGTCTTCGTTTCGACAAGTAAGGGGTTAAGAATAAAGCGAACTGAATTGTAAGGAGTTGGTTTCCAGGGGAACTGTTCTTACTGTTCCAGCTGAGCTGAATCAAACCATTACCCTTCCGGAAATGGGGGGAAGTGGCACATTAAAAATACATTTCTCAGCAAATGTATGTTTATGGAAAGCATATGGATTACGATTGGCTATTAAAAACAAATTAAATGTAATTTTGTATCGTAAAATGTATTAGTTTTCGCCAGGATACCAAATACTCGAGTACCTTTATTTAGATTCCCCCCACATCAATGCGGTCCTGGCGTCCCTGCCAAGTCAGTTTGAAAAGATGAGACAAAGGCAGCAGAAAGCCCCTCGGCTCGGCAATGCGTGCGGGCAGAACACAACTCCGTGAAACCTTTCTTTTTATACTGTTTTGGTGGGAAGAAATACTCAAACCGGTCCGAGAATTTTCCTGGCATTATTACTGGATTTATAAAGGCCTTTTTGAAAATGTACGACCGTTTGGATCCCCGGGGCGAACGAGAGAGGTTGTCTCAAGACAAAATGGGTTGTGCTGTCTAATTACTCGCTGGCGCTTTCCGCCTTTGGGTAAGGATTGTACTGGAACCAGCTTTTAGGGCTTTTTGCATTTGAATCTGACTGCGCAACCCAGACAGATCACGTGGGCCTGGAGTTGATCGATTTGCACAAATATTCATGAAAACAGAAACAGGAAAAGGATATTTGTTGTTTGGATAAAAGACGGTATTTCAAAGAAGCAACGCTGTTGTTTGCCTACGGATTTTGTGTGTATGCCTAAAATGGAGACGCACATATCATGCCTCTTTCCTGAAATTTTAGCCATGATTTTCAGTTACTTGGACGTTAGGGACAAAGGTAGGGTGGCCCAAGTCTGTGCAGCTTGGAGGGACGCGTCTTACCACAAGTCTGTCTGGAGAGGGGTCGAAGCAAAGTTGCATCTAAGGAGGGCCAACCCTTCGCTTTTCCCCAGTCTGCAGGCCCGGGGGATCCGGAGAGTGCAGATCTTGAGTTTGAGGCGCAGTCTGAGCTATGTGATACAAGGGATGCCAAATATTGAGAGTCTAAACCTTAGTGGCTGCTACAATTTAACGGACAACGGCCTGGGGCACGCTTTCGTTCAGGAAATCCCTTCCCTGCGGGTACTGAACCTCAGTCTTTGTAAGCAGATCACGGACTCTAGTTTGGGTCGAATCGCACAGTATCTGAAAAACCTGGAGGTGTTGGAACTCGGCGGCTGCAGCAATATCACAAACACTGGTCTGTTACTCATCGCGTGGGGTTTACACAGACTGAAAAGCCTCAACCTCCGCAGCTGCCGGCACGTGTCGGACGTTGGCATTGGGCATCTAGCCGGCATGACCCGGAGCGCGGCCGAGGGATGCCTTAGCCTGGAGTATCTGACTCTACAGGATTGCCAGAAATTAACGGACCTGTCCCTGAAACACACATCCAAAGGCCTGACAAAGCTCAAAGTTCTCAATCTGAGTTTCTGTGGCGGAATCTCTGACGCGGGTATGATCCACCTGTCTCACATGGGCAGCCTTTGGAGTCTTAACCTTCGGTCCTGTGACAACATCAGCGACACCGGCATTATGCACTTGGCTATGGGCACGCTGAGGCTGCAGGGTTTGGACGTATCATTTTGCGACAAGATAGGCGACCAAAGCTTGGCCTACATTGCCCAGGGTCTTTACCAGCTAAAGTCGTTGTCCCTGTGCTCTTGCCACATAAGCGACGATGGCATCAACAGGATGGTTCGCCAAATGCACGAGCTGAGAACCCTAAATATCGGCCAATGTGTGCGGATTACAGACAAAGGACTCGAGCTTATTGCGGACCACCTAACTCAGTTGACTGGAATTGATCTTTATGGATGTACAAAAATCACTAAACGGGGGCTGGAGAGAATAACCCAGCTTCCCTGCCTTAAAGTTTTAAACCTAGGACTGTGGCAGATGACGGAGAGTCACACTGAGAAAGTCAGGTGAAATTCCCGAGATTTGGGGAAAGGGGGAGGGGTGAGTGGGCGGGAGTTTATTTAAAGAGCATCGATTTGCTGAATCTCATAGGTAAATATTTTTGCAATTCAGCTCTAAAACTGTGACTTTAATTCCTTTAGAGACAAATAACAACCTGCCCTTCAACCTGAATCTCATATAAATACATTATTATATGCCTTGTTGAAGAGACATTCATACTTTTTAATTCCTTTCAATTCGTATCGATTTTGTTCAGGTCCTCCTACCTAAATATAACGTATAAGACGTTTTGGCTACCTCGTTCATGTATTAAACACCCTGTATTCTTCATAAGAAAAAGAAATGGAGACAAATCGTGCCTAGCAGAGTCCCCTCCCCCACTGCGTATCTGTTGAGAATTACAAAAGAAATATTTTTAACTGGTATTGCTAATTTTCCTTCGAATGCTTGCCAATAATAGAAACACAAGTATTTCGAAGCCCTTGCTGCTTAATTCAGAATAAACAAAGTTTATGCAAATACAGAAAAATACTCATTTCTGAATACAAAAGCCTTTCATTTTTGTTGAAGCACAAGTTATAGGCCTTGAAGCCTGGGTTTCAGGCTTTGAATAAGGAGTCTCTGCAGATGGTGTACTTACGCTTATGTAACCACATTTTTATCAACAATTAATGGCTATAATTCAGAGCATTGTACTTCAAATTGAAGTGATTCTTTTTAAATGCCATTATACAATTAAGTTGTTTCTCGTTCATACTTAATTACGGTGTATCGGGAATTCAGATTCGTTTCCTCCAAGACATATAAATAAATCCATTTGCAATGCTGAACACATGTTCATTAGAAAAATCCTAATTGTTGAAGGAGTGCGAATAACCGGAAACGGTTGATTTGATTTGTTTTGTTTTGGTGGGTAACGGGCCTGTGGAACATCGTATTGTCGACCTGCAGCATCCTTTGAGTCCTGCTGAAACGCTACTGTGTTGAAATGTACTGTAAGTGTATTTGTAAAAAAAAAAAAAAAAAAATCCCAAATGAAATTGTTTTATATTCTTACAGTAAACATTAAAGTTGATATTTATATAATAAAGTCGGTAAAGAATTATGTTTTTGAAAAAAAAAAAAAAAAACTTATTTTGGTTGAAATCTTTTGAGTTGTCTGATTTCCTTTTTGTGTAAACAGGATGGGTGAACCGATTTTTGTCTGGTTTTATTCAAAATCAACTTGAATTATAACACCATTATCACGTTTCTGCTGTCATCTGGTTGGAATCTGGGAGTAAACGTGCCAACAGTTATAACCACTATTATTCCAATGACATGTTAATTCAAGAAAAGGCTAAATTAGTTCATGTTATGGCTAAAACACATGTGTGGTGGAAATTGATATTTGTCTGCAGGTTTATTTTGTTCTGTAACCAAGTGGTACAAAATAGGAGACTGATTTTCATTCCTTGGAAAGTCAAAAATGATCAGTCTCACAAATTTTATTTTCTTAAATGCAAACCTGTTTTTAAAATCTTCTACAAAGAAACTTAGTCCTCTCCTACATGTATAATTTGTAACCATGTGTCATGCATTATTCACTCTATTTGAATTATGTTAAACAAAAGTATACTTAGTAGGAAAATCTCAGAAATACCACAGTACTGAGCAGAAAAGACAGCGGATGTCATGTCTCTGTATTCAAAGTTGAATACATTAAGATGGCACAGTACTTTAGTCCACCGCCAACATGTCTGAAAAACCTGTTAATGAGTTAAGTGATAAATGCTGCTTCCTCCCCCTGCCTCTTAGAGTCTCAAAGGGATTGAATAATCCAGCCTTGTTCCAGGATCAGTAAGAACCGGTTGTGTAATTTTGCAGTTTTGGTTTTAGGAACTTTAGGAGGACAACAGGTCTTATTCTGCAGGGGAGTCATTGGTTTATTCCCGACAGAATGACCTGTATGAAAATTTGTATATACTTCTGTGTGAGTTTTCTAAATTACACAGCTTTATTCATTGACCCCTGAGGTCTTGTGATTGTCTTTTATGTCACAGGGATGCTGGTTAATAGCTCATACCCATAAAAGTAGGAGGAAGACAAAATTTGCACTTCTCAATTTTTAGCAGGTACTACCTACCTCCTTCCCCGAAACGCTCTGTAAATATTGGCCGTGGACCTTTGTGCTTCAGCTGGCAGCCTGGCACACAAACCAGGGAATATATACACACTGTGAATCTGTCCAGAGATGAACTTCAACACCTCAAACTTTTACCTGTTCCCTTATGGCTCTTCCACTGGGTCAAGTCAGCACTGAAAAAAGTGCACATCACCCAGGCTGTAAGATACAGAGCTAGCTTTTAGCATTTAAATTGTATCCATATTGAATTTTTTTAACGCTATCCTTTGTCCTTTTTAGCATTAGCTGGGTAAAAGCTGAACTCATAGGACAGGTGGTGCAGGTAGACAAAGTACATGAAGTTTGAGGTGGACTGCTGTAGAAGTGAGAACAAAATGGAGGCATATTAATTGAGTAGCAGGATGAATGTGAAGTGAACAGCAAATATTGATGCCCAGTTCATCACAGGAGAAAGCGACAGCAGCAACGTACATCAGCCTCTCTGTGAAGCAGCAAAGCTCTCCATCCGCTGTTCAAGTTGCTGTAAACTTTCAGTTAGCGCACCTTTTATATGTATGGGCTATGTATTTTAAGCACTTTTTTTGGGTTGTTTTATTGATTTGTGAAGCAGGGATGCTTATAAATAATGGTGAATATGATATTTAATTGTATCCATTAGTTTACTGCACTTTCTGCCCATTATAACATGCTAATGTTTTCTCATATATGTATATTGAAGTCAGTTATAGATTTTTTATAATGAAGCATGAGGGGTCTTCCGCCATGATGGAAGCATCCGTCTCAGAGGTTTGACAAGAGACCGAAGTACATTAGAAGGAATCTAGTCCTGTTTTTGTTTGTTTCGACCGAGAGATGTCAGCAGCAAGCAACAGGATTTGATCTTTCTTCTCCCCTGAGATGAGAGGAAGGAAATGAATTATTACAATGTAATATCATTTAATAATACAAAATTTTATCTTGCAGAAACGCTCCCAAGATGATGAGAATCTGCATTCTTGTTGCACGCTGCTGAAAATGGCAGACAAGTATTTTCTGTTTGAACAGTGATCGAAGAGTGAGTTGAGAGCATGTAGCCGGCACGTATGTATGAAATCACTTTCAAAGCATGAATTTCCTCATGACTCAGATTTCAATAAGAGTTGCTTGTAGGGGCCCGACAAATGTTGGCCGTTTTTGTTTTAGACATGGGCAGGTGTGGGCGGAAAACTAAAAAGATCCAAACAAAACTAAATGATACACATACAAAATTTTAAATGTAGAAGAATCATTCCAAACAAAATGAACAGAAAGGCATTGCAGTGTGGAGAAAGAAGAACCACTGGACAAAATAATCATATCTGTCTAATACTGAATGGAATATTGATGTCATTATTGTGATGCAAATGAGTTAATTTAGCAACCATGTGACTGTCACGAGACGCATGCATCATGCTTGAGATCTCTGAACTTGATGTGCAGAAGATTTTAAAAAATCCTGAAAAGGCGCACACAGGCTCCTGTCAGCTTCCTTTAACTTTGCTTTTACATTAGACCTTCCCGATCCAGTGCCAGCCGTAGTTAATCAGTGACATGGATGGGGCTATCACTTCCTTAAAATTGTGTGGTCTATAGAGTATTCAGTCATGTTCTTCCATGTATCGTACTGGACTGTACTGTAACCCAAAAACTGAGATTGTAGTGTCTGTATATGTTACCATTACCAGCTGAACCTCACCATACCACCATACCAAACTTGTCAGGAACAATCAGGAACTTTGGTTGCCCTCAAAATCAGTCTCTGAATCTGCTTTCTACTAAACTTTGGGCACAACCGAAATTCATTGTAATGGGTTTGTTTCCATTACATTTGCATGATGTTAAAAAGCCTACCTATTCTCTGGCTGACAAGTGAGTGTATCATAGGACAGCAAGCACTTCAGGGGTACTTTACCAGGCAATGTGTGATACAACAGTGACTTAATGTTTTCAAAGGTCAATTTCAAATTGTTGAGGAAAAGGACAAAATAATGTTTGAAAAAGAAAAACTTATTCTTTTGATTCTCCTCATGATTACTTAAAATCTGTTACTAAAATACATTTATCTCTCTTAGATCCACTTACGTGTCAATTGTCAGACATAGATCATTGTACAACATCGTAATGTGAATCAGAGGATTACTGTATTAGTATTCTGATATTCATGATGAGTAAATGGATGATGGTAAGGTCAAATGGTACAAGTGAGCTGACAGGTAAGGAACCATGTCGTGAGAGTGAAGGAGTATAAGAGAGTGAGTGAGACGAAGGGACAATTAAAGGCCGAGAAAGTGTATTTCCCACACTGAGTCATTCCAGACTTGTTCACCAGGTGGTATTCACTGGTTGAATTGTTGAATGTGTGGAAATCCTTAATTCAGGAAAAAGGGAGATGACAATTCCAATCTATGAATATTGGTTCAGTAATAAAATACTGAATAGAAACCCCTGAGTAAACTGAATGGGGCCCCATTACTCTCAATCCTTGTAGAGCTAAGATCATTTAGGAACCATTAGCTTTCACTGGTTCTAAGATGATTGCAGTACTCCAAGGGTTTTTGGAAACAGGGCCCCGAAAGTTAAATGATGTGTGACAGTGAGCAATTTGTTGTTCACTGGCTTAATTGGCTGACTACCGAGCAAGAAAATGTTGTAAAGATTGTGGCTCACCATTTTGGCTCAGAGGTGGATTGTGGGTACCCATTTTTCCTTAAGCAGAGAGATGGATGGTAGGTAACTGGAGGCCCTGAGCGGATGAAATGCAATCGTTCATTGCACTCCTCCAACATTCCTAGCTTAAATCTCACCTGCCAATCCACATCCTGGCCAAATGCCCATAGAGTCAGAGGTCAAAGGTGAAGGGTCAGCAGATTCCTAGTTCAGATACCTGCTTTTCGTCTTTGAGAACACAGCCAAGGCACACAGGCACATAAGCTTTTTACTGGCATGCCAGCCAATAACAAGTCATTTTTCAAGTCTTTCTGGAGGCAGCCAACAAAACATCAATCCACTGAAAAGAGCACATTCTTCTGATGGAGATACATAACCACCCGATAACTGATTTAACTGATACTCTGACAAGCTGATAATTTGTGCATTTGTTAATAGGTAAAGTACGTCAGCACATGTATGCCATTTATGCAATTTAGACTATGTTTATGTTAAACTTGGAAGAGACTTTGGACCACAGAAAAACTTTACACACTGCACAACACACTAGAAGAAATTACTTTCATGGACTATTCCATGGCATAAAGATAAATACACAAAATGAGAAACATTTCCGACTCATAGACGTCTTCAAAAGTTCCTGTTAAACTATAAATGAGCATAATGGATGCACACACTGGCATGAATGCAACTAATGAATTGCTGCTTTCAACACTTTCTATGAGTGTGACAACAGAGATATACATGCTCAGTAAGGGGATATTCCAATGGCGTTGTGATGACATAACTAACTTGAACTATCCTCTCTGGGTTATGTGTGTTTATGCGCATGTATGACTCTACCAGCAATAAACTGAAACTTGCCTACAATACAGAAGAGCTGTAATCTGCAAACTGAATTGTGTGCAATGTGTGCACCCTCCCTAGTCTAAACCCTAATACCATAGGTTGTTGAATATTGACAGCCTAAAGAGGCCACTAGGGGGCAGTGTTACTCAACAATTCTGTGGCCTGTGGACATTGCTGCGAGTAGTCTCAACGCTTTTTTTGTGTGCCTCAAAGATATTTATGTTGCTTTGCTCTCTCAGAGGTTTAATACCATACTCTACTTTTGTCAACCACATAGCTCATACTAACGTTCAGTAACTTGAACAGCTAACAATAATATGCATTCAAAAGCAAAAGGCTGCAGTTGAGACTCCCTCTGGGGAAGGATCAATACGCTCATGACTTAGATGGGTGCATCTTACAGCAGCCTCATGGCCAAAGTGTACGTTGATCTGAAAAAGTGATTTCCAGAATATTGAATGTCTTGGCAACCCAATGTGCACCCTTTTCATAAATAATTATATATATATTTTTAAATATTTAGTCTAAACAAATGCATATGAAACATGCATCTGATTTTCTAAAATTTTAGAGCAAGTGTGGCAATAGTTCTTTAGATAACTGTATATTTTATGTTTGTACATACATGAAAACTACATTACTTTACTGTAATACAATTGATTTTTTTTTTTTTTTTAAAGCATGATATTATTCTCAACATAGATTTAAAGATTATTGGCACACTTGTCTTTAATATTTTGTGAATCCTCCTATGGCAAAAATACTGGCACTGAACGTTTTCCTGTATTGTTTAATAATGTTGGAGTCCACATAGGGAGGGATCTTGGACAATGTTGAGCTCATGGACTGCACCTATGGGCTATCAAACACTGGAGAAAAATCATAAATCGCATTATGTGCATTAAAATGTATTTCCCAAAAAAATATCCAGTCCTTTTCAAAAGTGGCATGATTTCACCCACTGAGGCAGTGAAATGTGGAACTGCTGAAGCGGTGAATAATTTCTCCACCCACTGTGAGTATTGGGTCTATGAGTGCATGCATGTACTGTTATGTAATCGTACTTCTTTTGGTCACACATTCCTCTATGAGCAGGGTCGGTTGCTGTGTTCTGAGGTTAATATCTCACTTTGTTTTGTTACACTTTTGCAGAAATTCAGTCCGACATTCAGATTTTTAAAAATTCAAGTGATAGTTTTAAACAACATGGTTTACATAAAGTTTTATGTACAGCTCAGTTAATCATTTGAAAATGGATCTATGTTGTTGTATTTTCCTTGTGATTTAAGTAGACTCACAGCTCCACAGCTGCAGTTTTCAATTCTCATTTTAAGTTTCCTGCTTGTGACCCACGCCTTGCACACGTGAGCAGGGCAAATGGCTCACCTCAAATCGACCCTGTGAGTTACTCATACAGCTTGTACGAGCAACTCATAGGGCCGATATGAGGTATATCTGGTTCATATATCTAGCTGGTCTATATACATGAACCAGAAATACACATGTTTTCACTCATAGGGGGAGGTTTCAATGGCCCCTTATCTGGTTCAGCTAGAACAAAATGTACAGGCAAAGTTTACTGAAGAGTCCCAGGGGCCCAGTCTATATGAATGGGTTTGTGTGTGTGTGTGCATGTGTGCGTGCGTGTGTGTGTGTGTGTGTGCATGTGTGTGCATTTACATTTGAGAGCATACAGCTTTTTGCTTGCATGCACAGGGATGTGGGTGCATCCCAAATGTAAACAGGATGCACTATCAGTGTCAGTTTGTAGAGTGTCATGGTGTGTTGTGCTCAGCATTAAAAACATGGTTGGAGTGGAAAGTATTTTGTTTGCTGGACATAGGCTATTGGAGTGTGTACAGTTCTGCATAAAGGACACAAATGTGTAGAGTTCTCTGCACAGGGCTTGTTGGAAGTGTATGGAGTTCTCTGCACAGAGCGTGCTGGAGTGTGTAAAGTTCTTTGTGTAGAGCCTGTTGGAGTGTGTAGAGTTCTTTATACACAGTATGTTAAAGTGTGTAGAGTTCTGTGTTAACAGCATGTTTTAAATGCATACCTTACAGAGCTCTGCAGCTGATCTCATTGGCTGCTTGAACATTAATTGAAGCCTGTCTCTATAAAGACCCCATCACTACCCAGTATCTGATATCTGTTAGCTGCAGCGAAGGGAGCTTTTTTCTGGGGCTTCTCCCAGCTGTGTGTGAAATATCTCGGCAGGGTGTCAGCAGTAATGGGGCGACAGAGGGGAACAGGCACCCCATTCAGCTTTTGGTTCTCACCTGTGGGCCCACGCTGCACACTCATCTGCACAGCCACGTGTTACGCATTAGCCGCTACTGTAGTCAATCAGCACATGACTAGGCATGTGTCTGTGGTTTCCCCCCTCTCCTCTCTGCTGGACATTTTTCTGAGGTTCATTATCAAAAGGTTATGTTTCAATTTGCCACTGCTCCTGCCATAATTGCCCTCACTCTTAGACAGATAGACATGAGGTTGTAATTTTTAAAAGAGGGGAAATGTACAATATTCCCTCAATGTAGTAATCTGTTCCTTAAAATTAGTACCTAATTCAGATACTTCTGTGATGTATGGATATTGAAGAAAAAGGACATGGCCAGTAGTTGTATTGTAATACTCTGCAAGAATAAAAAATGAATAAATAATGTACCATGGAAACTATGCTGGAGAAGTAGTTGTTAGATTTTAAATAAGCTAATGCGCTACCTGTTGCCAAGTAGCTGACAAAAAATATCTGCCTTCATCATAAATAATGATAACCAACTCAGTATCTCTTCGTTCTCTTCACCACTTACATTTTATTGACTAGGTGCTTGCCTGTACAACTGAAGAACTGAAAGGACCACAGTCTGAATACTCTGAATGAATGCCTGAGTTTATGAATTCCTATCATCCTTAAAATTGCTTTACTGATACCAGTTCATGTGGAAGAGATTACAAACCTTGTAGACGAAATAAACGAAAAAAATCACACTACAAATTAAATTTGACAAAATTAAGGCTTTTAATTAAGTTTAATATTTTACAAAATATTAGGATGAGGGAACCACAAGTGTCAATTTCAATTCGCTATTGAGAAATAATTTTCCATTAACTGCATCAAAAAAGACTTGCAGATGGTTCTCCCCCTGTGTTATTTCCCTTTTCTTAAAATAAATACGTTCTTATTTAGTTTCGAAATCTGGAATTTTCTGGGCCGCATTTGGTGCTTATTTTCTTTGTAAAAATGAATACATGCGTTATGTTATGGCAGACCGCGTAACGAGAAACGAGACTTTGGAGACTACCTCTCTAGTTCCGTCTGATTTTGTTTGGTAATCAGAAATGTCATACACGACCTCTTCCTCTGTTACAGGTAGTTACCAGCCAACCATAGGTAGGGGGCATGCAATCTTATGCTCCATTATCTAGCCGTACCTTGCTACCATTGTGTTTAAGGAAGACAATGAAATGTGCTGATGCTGTCACTGCACATGCTCCGTAGGAGTCAACGAGCAGGTACGTCTGAGGACCTGTCACGCGGGCAGTGAGTGTAATCCCGATAATATTATGATTAAAATGTTAATACATCGCAATGATGTGAAACAAATTTAAGACTGCTTTCTTGTTTTGGACCACGATTTTGACAACTAAGATAGCCCACTATCGACATTACTAGTGTCAGTTAGCTAGCCGGCTAACAAAGCTAACTTGTCCTTAGCTGTCCACAGTATTATTATCAAGTTGATGAGCACGTTGCCTTGCCCGCTGATCAAATGATAAAGAGAGCTGCGCGCCCCTATACAATGAGATCTGCACACAATACTAAGACTTCAGGGCTTCTGGTTATTTTAAGCTATCAGTAAGTGCGTTTATTTCTTTACTATGTGTCTGTTCTCTCGCTGTTGTAAAGAGAAAAGGCACTCCTCCCCCCTTTCAGTTGGGCTGGCCGATAGTGACCGTCACCATCCAGGTAGAGGACCCACATTCACCCTCGGCGTCACAACAAACGTATCGGTCTGGCGCAGATGGAAAATGCAACGTACAGCAGAAAAACACGACTTAATCTGAAAACCATCAATTCTCCCTACGTGCAAAACCATTTGGAGTCAAATACGAAGGGATTAAACGTGCGGAAACTCGGAATTGTCATTAGGCTATTGTGTTCTTGCGAGACAAAGCAAGGACCTTAAAGCTTATCTGTTGTGCAAAAATAACGACGCGCGGAGGATTTTGCCTAATGAGATGTAAAATGGTTAGTTTTATTATTAAGACACGAGCTATAACTAACTAACTAGCTAGCTAGCATAGGACAAAAGGTCAGTACTACCATTAGGCTATTGAAGAGAAGAGAAGCTGTAATACCTCTCGTTTTAGTTTTCTCATGCAATTTGCGTCCTGGCGCTGAAAGGGATGTAAGTAGCTGGTTGAGCTATGTTGTCACTCAACTAAGACAACTATTCAGACCTGATCATTGTGTTTTGCAGACCTGCTTACATGTAACTTAGTAGTTGTGTAAGTTATCAATACTGTGTGGTATTGCAGTTACGTATGGACTGTGACACTGGATTATCGAGTACATTTTGAAGACTGAAAGACTTGCAGGAGGCACCCATTTCATTTGTTTCAGATTTCCAAAGAATGGTCCACTGAAGAAAATGATTTCATGATGAAAGGTAACGCAAAATGCAACTTGCAACTTACAGTCAGCTTGACAGCTGTGGAAAACATACTCTGTGATGTTCATGATGTTGATGTAGTTTTTGTATGGTAACGTCAACCGCAGTGTTGCGCGAATGTTTTTCGACAGAGCAGTTAAAACACTCGGTTCATCTTTCAGTTTCTGTCACCTGGCTAACTGAAATTTTTTTTAACGCACTCTTTGTATTGGGTTATTTTTTCCGTTTAGTTCGAAGAGCGGGGCACATTTTCAACTTCTAATTTCAAGTGTACTCACGACTTCTCTATGCTTAGTGAGCTCTGTGACTGATGAGAGCATTGAGACTGCACCAATCAGTTATTTTATAACAATAAGGTCAAGTGGAATTTACTCGACAT
Source organism: Albula goreensis (assembly GCA_022829145.1). NCBI lineage: Eukaryota > Metazoa > Chordata > Actinopteri > Albuliformes > Albulidae > Albula > Albula goreensis. The sequence continues at coordinate 8,178,502 of CM040765.1, forward strand.
ACTTTATAGTCACGTTTTGCCCGATGCCTGGATTATTGTGCTTCTTAATTTTTTGCGAAGTAATCTTCGGCTAGTTTCAGGCGTCTGTCGTAACAGCCTACTGTTGGCAGCTGTGGTCATCAAAGAGTTAACTATCCACGTTAAATTTGACATACTGCTTATCGAATCTAAACCGTGATCGCTTCAGCGCAAACTTTGCAGTTAAAATGAAATTGTTCAATATGTCGCATTACTATCAGAGTTGTACGGTTGCTGTTAGATACGCGAATGACCATTTACATTTTCTGTGAGTAATTTAACAAATATCTTTCACATTTCTGTTACTTTTAAATACAACTGATTTTGGTATGTGTTATATAACAGAACGCATGGCAACACACTTTACCAATTTAGAAAAGCAGTGTGTTCAAAACTCAAACCATTACCTGATCTTAAACTGTAGAATGCATGCATTTTAAAGTAAAGGCAGACAATATTAGCGTTATGTAGCTGAGAAGTTATTGTGTCATAGAGTTTGCTCTGTTAACTGAAGTGGCGAAAGCAAGCGCACAAGTACAAGGTCTGTGCCTATCTGCTAAGCATTAACTACTTCTTAACGATAAGGTGCAAGACATTGATAGCCCTGCTTGTACATATGGTTACATTTCATACAATGTGCGTGTCACAGGTCTAGTGTAAAGCCATCATCTTGTAATAAGTTGATTATAGGAAAACAAACTACAGGCACATAAATCTGGTTATAAGTCTGAGAAGCTGATTTCAAATTAATCCTTCGATGTCAACATGTCAATAATAGGTGAACGTCTTAGATGGAGCAAATTAAACTATTTTTAATTTAAAAAGCCGTATATGTGTACCCATACAGTGCAATCTGAGAGTGAATAGACTAAATGCTGTGAGTAAAAACTGGGACATGACCTCACCCATACCCTATATATGTATTGATGTGTTAGAGTAGCTTCCATGTCAGTTTTAAACACTGTTTCACCTATTGTGATGGCTGAGGTTGTGGTGAACCTCCATTTGCTATGTTGTGCTCTGATAACCTGCAAAGTGTTGTGGCAGGAAATACTTTTGCACAGGATATCAACGCTGCGAGGCAGGGTGGTGGAGCACTGATGGAGGAACTGAGATGATGAGATTCAGCCAAGCGTATTTATTTGATATGACAACAAGCCTGGATAGACTCTTGGTATGAAGCTGATAGGACGTTGCCGTGAAACACACCTGCTCCTCCCTGCCCACAGGTGCTGTGAGCTCTCTCTAGGGATGCAGGGTTTTCATTAGCTGAGGTTTTTTTTTTTTTTTTTTTTTTTAAATTTCCATTTTGCGCAGTGCTGTCACTGAAGAATCATATCCAGGTCATTGAAGGTCATTCCCCGCTCTTGATTCCTGAGCAGAAAGTAATTGTGTAAGGTTAGACAATCAGTTAAATGTGTTCATTTTTTGTTCCTTTCAGGAATGTGGGCCTTGCAGAAGACTGTTCTCAGTACAGCTCCCAGTGAAAGAGGGCAGAACCAGCACATACTGCGAGCACCATAAGGGCTGATCCAGTGTCAGTGCAGGATGGATGGTGTGGTGTTAATAGTCCGGATGCAGCACCTACATTTCTGTGCCACTGCCTTTTTCAGTTACAAAGAAACACGGCCTGTTCTTGGCCTTGTCCCTCCATGCTATGTGAGGATCACCAGCTCATGTTAAACATTACCAAGGGATAGTCTGTGCCTTGTGAGTGTAAACTATATATATTAAATACGAGTTGGGACTTTCTGTGCCTTATGAGGACAACCTGTTAGTGTTATATAATACTAGTGGAGGGTGCCTATATACACTACAGAGTGCACCAAGGATTTACATTCCAATTGATTCTGCTGCTCAGATCATTTCTATTGAAGGGATGTCCTTCATAATACAAAGGAGAGGTTGAGGTTTGGCTCTTTAGTTCCTTTAGCAGTTTCTGTTACCTGAGTTGATGCTCAGTCTCTCAGTTTGGGAAAATGTCTGAAAGCTCTGACAGTAGCACAGCTGGCATGCTGTCGGCCCCTCCCATCACGCCGAGGAACAGCTCTGATTCGCTGGTGTGTGAGAAGCTGGGCCTGGCTATGGAGAGGGACCTGAAGATGGCGGAGCATCGCTTCATCCGCCGCAGCGTCGTCAGCGACTCGAACGCGACCGCCCTGGAACTGCCCAGCAAGGGGTGCGTCTTTACCCCCGCGCCAGCCTGTGCCCCTGTTCGCCCCTGTGGGCAGGGTAGCGAGGTACAGGGAGAGGGCAGAGGAGCTGGAGGAAGTGCACCCATCACTGAGGAGCGGAGCACCGCTGTGCAGGAGGAGTGTAAGGAGGTGAAGGAACAGGGTCCCTCCGCCCCACCTGAGACAGGAGTGTCAGGATTGGTGGAGCCGGCCAAGGGGGCGGAGGAGAAGCAGGGTGAGGGGGAGGACGAGGAGGCGGCGGCCAAGGCGCGGGCAGACAGGAAGGTCCAGGATGAAATCGAGGAGGCGGAGACCAAGGCTGTGGGCACCTCGCCGGATGGGCGCTTCCTCAAATTTGACATCGAGATTGGAAGGGGTGCTTTCAAGACCGTCTACAAGGGCCTGGATACGGAGACAACTGTGGAAGTGGCATGGTGTGAACTTCAGGTAAACAGTCTTCTTAGTATGTGTGTATTTTCTCTCCATAGGCATTAATTCTCTTGAATGACCACATTGAATGCATAAGAGCACACGTGTAGCTGAAGATAAACAGATAATTTTTTTACAATTCATTCACTTGAACATCATGTGTATGAGCTCATAACTTCACCCAATGCTGTCATACACACGCGCTGATGTACACACAGAGCATACACACATTCTATTTCGTACACTCATGTTCAGTTTGCACGAATTGGTTTATGTTTGTTAAAATAAAAATATGCAAGAAAATGTACATTACGCTAAAGCCTAATTTCTTTAAAAGTGAGATACAAATTGAAAGTGTAAAAACTGGAAGTCATACTTCCATTGAAGCCTGTTTTTAACATAGTTTCAGTAACAAGCTGTTTATGTGTCATTTAAACTGTAAGTGGTCAACACTCCATGTGCAGTCATTTGCATGCAGGAAATATGTTCTATGATGACATCCCCATTGAGTACAAAGTAGACATATGCCTTTGCATATTATTAAAACATATTATGCAAAGGCATAGTGAAGCCACAGGCTGATGAAGTTATCTTTGCAGATATAGCCCTCATTTTCCTGACATTTTGTAACTCAAGAGTACTTATTCCTGTTTCAACAAGGGCAAATTTGAAATAGCTGTGACCAGGCCACTCCCACTGCCACGCCCGCTTTCAGCCAATTGGCATGAACAGAAACGCACACCTTCATACACACACTGGACCTAAATGCCAAATTTCAGCCTCCGAGGGCGAAAACTGTGGCCGTCAAAGGGTGGGGAAATTTTTTTGGACCGACCAACTGGCCAACAGACAGCTAACAGTATTCATTTGCTTTACCCTTTGAGACATACTGGGACCAAAAGTTATAAGAATCAATTTTCCTTATTTGGAGTACCTGAGAAATGTATAAGGAGATAAGCTGGTGTGCATGGCAAAACACTGCTTAATACGCAAAGACGTGATGACAGTGGACAGATAAGTCTATCTAGCGTAAGTAAAGTGGCCGATGTGTAGCGCTATGACAACGTTCCCAGCCAGAGTGACTTCAGAAAGGCGAGAAATCTTTAGATCTGCACATGTGAGATCTGTTTTCTGTTTTGCTATTCGTAAACTTCTGTTTTGGTTCACCCCAAGCAACATCAGTTGGCGAAAGCTGGCTTTTAGTCAAAAACTGCAGAGACTCATTTAACCATTCAGAACTGCATAAAAGAGGCCTTTCAAGGTTAACTAGCATAGAAAAATAAATAATACAGTTTATCATTGTTATTACTATGGAATAACCTGCCTAGGTTTCCTATTAGCTAGACTCCAAAGTGATGATTACCTTAATGTCAATGCAAATGGCTCCATTGCCTGAGGTGAAATGAATTATAATTTTTTTTTTTACTGTCAGTTACAGTTGGAGAGGTTCACATGGAATGGGCAGGGCGTTGTTTATTTCAGGATGTGGAGAAGCATTTGTCAGGGAGTTGTATGACCGTTGACCAACTGTGGGGCAAATGGCTCTGTGGTCTTAAACTTTCTCTTTAACATTATAGAAGAAGATAAAGCTTTTCATCTCGCTCAGACTTTCCAGCGATTCAGCCAGTCACCCACGTACTGAGTCATAGCTGGGGAAATTTCCACCGGCTCTAATCTCGGGTTGAAATGATTTCTGTATGACTCAGCAGGTTGCTCCTGCACTGCTAATCTGGGACCTCTCACTTGAGGGAGGTATCTCTAGATATCAGCGTCTTCAGCTGAAACTGGCGATAGTCCTCTCTTTGAACTTTCTTAAATTGTGAGGAATATTGAGAAGTAGGGCAGTGACTACCAAGTGTCTCATTTTGATGATGTAACGAGGCAGAGCAAACACTAACAATTGAATGCCCTCAAACCCATGACAGAATGGCAAGATGCACCCCATATCATTATGAAGCCACTAGAACCCATCATTGTTGGGTTTCTATTATTTTGTCAGAAACCTTTAGCAATTACATGGATACCAAAATCTGCTGTGTCATGAGTGAAATCAGTTGTGTCTCTGTATTCTGGCCTTCATGGTACTAGGATTAAATCAATCTTGGCAGAGCAGTAGGCTAATAGCAGAGTCACAACCTTGCGTACAATATCACTCAGTTATTGACCATTTGCTTTTGTGTAAAAATGAAAATGGACTCCATTTTATGTCTGTTTTAATCAGATTTCTTCATGCCTGGTGATAGACGTCCTTGTCTCCCCTCCTGTGTGGTTTGTGCTCCCCACAGGACCGCAAGCTGACCAGGGCAGAGCGGCAGCGGTTCAAAGAGGAGGCAGGCATGCTGAAGGGACTGCAGCACCCCAACATTGTGCGCTTCTATGACTCCTGGGAGGCCCCCTCTAGGGGCAGGAAGTGTATTGTCTTAGTGACGGAGTTAATGACATCCGGGACCCTCAAAACGTGAGTTTGCACCCCTGTGCGTTACGCTGTGACTAAATCACACCTCAGCACTTTTACTATTTACCTTAGTTTTACTGCATCTCCTGTGAATGGATGTGTAAACAGTTAGCAGGTTACCGTCTTGCTATGAACACAGCTTATCCTTCTGCAGGTACCTGAAGCGGTTCAAGGTGATGAAGATCAAAGTGCTGCGCAGCTGGTGCAGGCAGATCCTGAAGGGTCTGCACTTCCTGCACACGCGGGCCCCGCCCATCATCCACCGCGACCTCAAGTGCGACAACATCTTCATCACCGGCCCCACTGGCTCCGTCAAGATCGGGGACCTGGGCCTGGCTACGCTGAAGAGTACCTCTTTCGCCAAGAGTGTGATTGGTACATGCCTGAGCCCTAGCCTAACCCAAGTCCCACCCCCACTTATACTCCCCTGTGCTGACCTATGAGGATAGATGTTTGTCCTAGTGGTGTGTTTGCTCAGAGGAGAGGGAGTAGTGCAGGGTTCACCTCAGTATAACGTCATTCTGTTCCTGTTATACAGTTATACAGTTTATTTTGTTTTTTTTTTTGGGGTTCAACTTTGGGTTGTAAGGTGTCTAACTTCTCATGTCAGCCTTTTTAATTATATGGAGCTTCACAGTTTTGTGAGGCTCACTTTCCTCTCCAAACACTGTCCCAGTAGCTAATCTTAACAAGAGTAAGTTATGGAAAGGCATGTGTTGATTAGGTTTTTCAAAGATGAAATTAAGAGAGATCTTTTCTCTTAGTTCTTTAGCATGTAGTTATGTTGCTCTACTTTTAACAATAGAGGTTTTTAGCCTGAATTGTTTCGTGCGTACTACCTTGCAGAGTACACAGACAGAGTAAATATACGTTCATTCACACAAATGCACATGTGCGCACGCACACGTACACGCAGTAGCAACTGCTGAGCTGGAAACAGAGAGGGCACAGGCGTTACCTCATAGCAGATCATTGGCTTCAACCTTTTGTCATTCACTTTGTGTGATTAATAGGCGTGCCAGTTATCTGAATAATGCATTGACAAGTAATCCTAGCCATACTTTAGATGGGCCTTCTGGGTTATTATCTGGAATACTTATTACTGCTTGTGTGATTTGACATGACCTGCCTATTATAGCTTTTTGAACAAATTCCACCAGTGAAACATAGTATGAGTGTCAAAAGTTAGTATAATTTAAAGGAAAAAAATCTTCATATTTTTATGTGCATATTTTCATCTACATGTTGAGCATGTACCTTGCTCTTCTTGTATAATATCATTGCCATGACAAATTTCTTTCCATGCAGTAGTAATTATTTTTTTATGCAGTTGAATTGTGATGTAGTTTGAAAAGCATTACTAAAGTCAACTATGCATGCTTGTTTTTTTACCTTGTTTGCCCTGTATTTTCCTCCTTGTGGCCACAACTGGCATAACATCCTTATAAGCACATGAAGCAGTAGTCATGATGACACAAAATAAAACTGGTAATCATTATACTTTTTAGTATTCATCATTCATCAAAGTAACTATTTTAGGGTAAGCAGCAAAAAGGTAAGAGCAATGATGGATTCAAAGGGAATTTTTGTGTGTCCTCTTGTTCCAGCTCACTAGTTATTACTATCTATGCATAAATGTGCACATGCATTGACATGGGTGCTCACACACACACACACACACACACACACATTGGGTTTCAGAGTGTTTTGTGCATATCTAGTTCTCTGAAATGAAAGCCCTGTCTTCTTCCAGAATAAGCCCCACTTCTCTTCTTCACCCACCCGCCTTCCTTCTCATTCCTGTCCCTTGCTGTGGGTGAGTAGAGAGGATTCTATGCCCTCTTTGGGACTGAAGGGGTCTTTGTGTTTAAGGCACCCCCGAGTTCATGGCCCCAGAGATGTACGAGGAGAAGTATGATGAGTCGGTGGACGTGTACGCCTTTGGGATGTGCATGCTGGAGATGGCCACCTCAGAATACCCCTATGCTGAGTGCCAAAACGCCGCACAGATCTACCGCAGGGTCACCAGCGTGAGTCAGAACTTTCTCCCTCTCTGACCCTCCCTCTCTCCCTTCACTCTACTGTCTCAGAATTTTCTTAGAGTTTCACTGCTCTGTAATCCTTCCAAGTGTGTCACTGTTCTCCAGTGTGCCAGTAATGCAGTAATCAGATGAAACAGGGACTCTCTCCTCTCATGGTCTGTTAGTAGGTCATCTATGGTATGGTTCTCCTCGTGCTTAGTGAAAGTTATTTTTTTCTCTTCACAGGGAGTGAAGCCTGCCAGCTTTGATAAGGTGGCGATACCTGAGGTGAAGGAAATTATAGAGGGCTGTATCCGTCAGAACAAAGAGGAGAGGTACTGCACATGCTCACACACAAACGTACACAAATGACTAAGGGCATGCATTTAAATATAAATGTGTAGCAGGCACGCACAAGCTCAAATTATGTTTTTGTATTTTAACAAACAATACAGAATCCAGTCAAACTTTACAACTGACATACCCATGTATAAGCTGTTGCTGTTATGATACCAGCAACAAATACGAAATGATAATGTGTACAATTTGTTGGTATTTATTGGCACCATTTGAGCACACAGTAAGAAACTAGATGCAATGTTGTTTAGTCAGCAGTTGAAACACTCATAAAATTTGGGCTCTTGGTTTTTGCAGACACTACAGTACGGTGCAGGACGCTGGTGGAAAAATGCTAAAATACAGTGGTGCAATGCCCTGACCCTTTCTGCTCTCACCTGCAGGTACGCCATAAAGGACCTGCTGAGCCACGCCTTCTTCCAGGAGGAGACTGGTGTGCGGGTGGAGCTTGCAGAGGAAGATGACGGGAAAATGGTGGTCATTAAGCTTTGGCTGCGTGTGGAGGACATGAAAAAGCTGAAGGGGAAGTACAAGGACAGCGAGGCCATTGAGTTCACATTCCACCTGGAGACAGATGTTCCTGAAGATGTGGCCCAGGAGATGGTGGGTGAACGGACAGCGCCTCCCTGTGGCCGCATTATGAATGCACACACTCACCTGCCAGTGTGGACAAACTACCTTTACATGGTGCTTTATCTAGCTTGAGAGGGATGCTGGGTAGCCCATCCACTGTCTGAGTGTGTGAATGGGTATTAAATACAGACTATTACAGTGTGCTGTGTGGTTGTGCAGGCCTGCAGGATGGTGTGTAAGAGAACTAGGGAATATGAGGGATTTCATTCTCCAGGGATATCATTTCTCAGTATGCATTAGTGTGTCACCACATACCTTTTGCTCTCTGTTTGTCTCAGACCACCACCTGTCTGTCTTGGTTTCTGACAGGTGGATTCTGGGTACGTCTACGAAGGTGATCACAAGACCGTGGCCAAGGCCATCAAAGATCGAGTTTCCCTGATCCGCCACAAGAGAGAGCAGCGAGAGCAGGTCCGTCTTGATCAGGAGAAGAGGAAGCAGGAGGAGAATGAGCAGGTCGCTCCCGCTGGACAGACAGACCTGGAGGACCCAGAGGCGGAGCAACAGAAAGGCGTGTCTCTTAGCTGTATGTAAGGGGGAGGGGCTATGACACAGCAGGGGGTAGTATCTCTGAGTTGTATATTTGATGTATGATGTCTCATGTATATTTCTTCTCCTCCACCAGTACAAGGCAAAGTGGACAGTGGCCTTGGGACATCCGTTATCTCAGACACATCCACCTGCCCCTCCAGTCAACAACAGCAAGCCCCACCAACCAGCCAGACCTCATTCTCCCCTGGCACCTCCCACCAAAGCCAGGCCCTGCCTACTCAGCACAGCCAGGCTCCACCCCCGCAGGTACGTACCATCAGCAGGCCACAATGAGTGATATCTGAGACTGTTATACACACAGGCAAACGAACTTGCAAACACACACACATTTACACATGACAATGAAGTGGTACACTCATGCGCATTGCGTTCTCACGTGCACAGGCATTTATATGCACACAGCAGTAAACATAACAGGAAGCACAACACATTTGCTATAAGTTAAATGTAGTTGAATGGCAGAAGGGCCATGTGAAGTAACAAACGCATGTTTATTGTTGCAGGTCTCCTCAGGTGTTTCCCAGTCTGTGGAGCCAACAATGTCCTCTGCCTCGGAAAGGTAGGAGTGAAATAAAGAATATTCAAATCAGCTGTTCTCAGATTATGTTTGATGTAATTTTGGTCACTCATTGGTCTTGGAATGTTTATCCCAGGTGTCCAGATTTCTTGCTAACCTGTAGTTTCTGGGTGTGTTCTGACTGAAGAGGTCTGATTTTCCATATGTGCGTGTGCCTGTGTGTGCTCTTGCTTATTCCAGTGTGCGCTCTGAGGCAACGTCCTGTTTGAGTGATGGCCCAGAGGGGCAACCTGTGAAGCGGCCCCGAGCACGCTCAGTACGCAGCCGCTCTCTCTATGAGAAGACGAAGGCCAAGCTCAACGTGCTCAATGTAAGAATCCACAAGGAAGAGTACATGACAAAATAAGACCACTCTGCATAAGTATCCCACAGTGCAAGGTGTGTGTGTGTGTGTATTTGTCTGTGTCATAGGATCTCTCTGAATTTTTCAGATCTCCCATTTGGGCGACCGAGTGGCTGAGTGCCAGCTTGAGACGCACAACTGGAAAATGGTGACATTTAAATTCGACCTGGATGGCGATAACCCAGAGGAAATTGCACAGATCATGGTAATTTCCATTTATCCTGCCTGTGACTGCAATGCCAACTCTGCAAACACGGTCTTACTCAGACTATAATGAACAGTGGTGCATTGTGGGTACACCGAATGACAGCTTTGTCTTGTGATATCAGGTCCAAAGTGCGTTTATCCTGGAGAGTGAGCGGGAGTCATTCATTGAGCAGGTGCGGGAGGTCATTAAAACGGCAGACGAGAAAGGACTGAAGAGAGAGGGCGGGGCAGAAGGTGGCGGTCAGGTGAGTGCCGCTGAGAAGTTATTTTCACTGTGCCATGCTCAGAATCACATCCACCTATCACTCATACCTGTATTCCTCAATAGGTGGGGAGTGAACAGGACACACCTGTGACCTCTGATCCTCTCCAGACAGGTAACATAAATCTCAAAATTGTTATTGAGTAATGATAACTCAAATCAGAATCCTCAGATCAGTTCAATGATTTGAAACGCATAAAAAGGTAAATAATTATAATTCTCAAATGTTAAAACGACCTGGAGTGCTAGCAAAAGGGGAAGTTGGGAGCCCTCTAGTGGCTGAATAACGTCTGCTTGGGGAGGAGACTGGATTAGTTTTGAGATGGGAACATGTTTTTCATCCCATTGTTTTCCCCACAATTTTTATGATGTGGCACGTCATGTCTTTGAAACCCAGAAGCGTAAATTTAATAAAAGCAAAAACTTCAGTGCAAAAGTCAGTTTCATTTTGTAAATTGCTACTGCACCCGAAATAAATTTTAAGCTTTCATTTCCATGCTTACAGCCAAATTAATTTATGTGGGTGTTTTCACATTGGAGAGGCAGATGGGGAACATTGCGGTGCAGAACCTCTCCCACATTCCGTGATTGCTATGTGTACTCACTCGTCGGTCCGCGTTCTGATCAGTTGTTCCGTGTCCCCAGGTGATGTGGCGGGCGTGGCCACTCAGGTGGTGCACTCCGCAGGCCGCAGGTTCATCATCAGCCCGGTTCCCGAATCGCGACTCAGGAACCCGCTGTACGGCCTGCCTCTGACAGCCAGAGGTGAGCACAGCCATAGAGGAGATTATACATTTATGTATTATCAAGTGTGATCCTCTGTACCAGAATGCAGCTGTCTCCCCATCAGCTGTACAGAAGTCCCTCAATCTTCCAACCATTACATGCACTATATAATAAATCACTGCAGTCTATTTCCAGTGTGTAGTTTTGTTAACTTGCTGCTTTTATCTCTGTATCCATCTGGGAATGCTGACTGCTAGCTCACAAGTAATACTTGTAAGCAGGTTTAAGCAAGTGTGACTCAGATAGGAAGCTAGTCAGCTCCTAAACTCAATGAAAATCCATTTAAACATTACCTTTCAAACTGACGGCACTTTTGAAGATACCTTGAAAATGTTTTTAACTACACATAACATCCCTGAGATGAATGTTTAGAGGCTGCAAAACTGACCTATGGCCTCTGTATCCCAGCAGCCCCGTCAGCATCGGTACAGCAGTCTGACCCCACCCCCTCGACCAGCCAGCAGCGGAATAATGAGGTGGAGCCCAGTGGTGGTCCTGCTCCACCCCCTCAGTCACCCCCAGCAATGGTTCCAGAAGAGTGCCCCCCTCCTCCTCTGTCCCCTGTCCCTTCCTCTCCTCCTCCCCCTGCCCAAGATTCCTTCACTCCTCCTTCCACAGCGATAGGGGGAGGAGCTCCTACAGCTGAGCTTCCCTTGGCCCCGCCTGAATCCCCGCCTTCACTTACAGACAGCCGGCCCACTTCTACCACACCCTCCGGTGGTACAGCCCCACCCTCTTGTGTATCTCCGCCCCCTGAATCTGGAGGCACTGAGAGCGGCTCAGACCTCCTGGCTGGCCCATCTCCCCAGCCTCCTTCATCTGCCCCAACCGAGCAGGTGAATGTCCCCTCCCAGAGTGAAGGGGAGGCAGACCAGCAGGGCAGGGTCATGGGCAGGGATGACATCCAGGCTCTGGAGAAGAAGCTGCGCTCTCTTTTTGATGTAGGCTCTGCTCCGTCCGACGCCGCCAGCACCTCTACCTCCGCCCCCTCAGCCCGTATGTCCCCACACCCCACCACCTTAGCCTTGGCCTCCCCCAGTGCAACGCCCACCTCCACCTCAGGACAGAGCACACCCACTGGCCATACCCCAGCTCCCATCGCCCAAGGCCCGGTTAGTGATCCCAGCCATCAACACCACAGTCTGAAAAAACACCAATGTAATGGTGAAGCCACAATCTGCAGTTTCACAGCAAAATGTATGCACAAAATATATGCATAAATACAGCCATTATATTTTACACTGAGGAACATTGTGGTCTCTGCCTTTAAATATACAATATTGTCTAGAAAGTTCATGTTAATTGTAGCCTTTTATCTTTTTTAAGGTCCCTGTGGCAGTGGAAGCCTCTGGTGATCAGACAGGTGTGTGTGGAGCTAAAGTTCATTACTCCTACAGTTTGTAGAAAACAGAGAAATGTAATTACCTCTGAGCCACATTCAACCCCAAAGATGTTTATGAATATCAAACTGTTCTTGTAAGCTTTGTTTGCCACACATTTTTGCTAGTGTAAGCAAGAGGTTTCAGAACATAGTTTGTAGGAAACAATAAAGTAGCTACAGGAGATGGGCGCAGAGTAATTGTGTTTAAGCCCTTTTTAGTTTCCTTCAGTTCACATCTGTGTCATTTAGCCTATATGTGTCTCAGTGTCAACTCTGAAAAGAGTTGCCACCTCGTTATCTGACTAATCCAGGTATCAAAGTTAAGATTATCAAGCAATTCACTCCTACATTAATAATAACCTTGTGATCGTTTCAGCACCGTCACTTGCTGCAGATGGAGAAGTGGGAGTCCCAGCCCCGGCAGGAGGGGTCAAACTGGGACGGTTCCAGGTGAGCTCTTAGCTGGTCTGAGAACAGTCCAGGTGGGATGTTCTAGTGGCTGTTCATTGGACCATTTGGATGCTGGGTCCTATTTAACATTACTATTACAGTCAGTCTGATAGACTGTTGTAAAGGTACTGTGGTTAGCCTTTGTCATTGTTTGGGCTACTGATGGATGTCTCTTCTCTGTCTTTTGTAGGTGTCCTTGGCTACTGAAAAGTCCCTCAGCCAAGCCCATCCCACAACCACTGACTCCACCTCCTCTACTCCTGACTCCTCTTCTTCCTGCAGCGAGTCCTCCTCTTCCTGTACTCCCTCCTCTTCCTCCTCCACCATCTCGAGCCCTGAGAACACATTGCATGCGTCCACGGCCTTGCTCAGGGCCCCTGACAGCAAAGTGGGGGAAAGCCTCCTCCCACGTCCCCCTGCTATCACCGCCCCCCACCCTGTCGCTAACGCCGGGACCCAGGTGGGTCGCTTCTCCGTGAGCCGGGCCCAAGACACCAGCCCCACCTCACGCGCCAGCAAGCCGGTGCAGGTACCGCGCAGCCACAATGCGGTCACCTGCTACATTAGCAGTGACTGTGACTCTGGGTGCGAAGATGAGGACTTCAGACGGGAGGTCGACCGACTGTGGGAGAAGTACGTTTCTCTAGGGTAGCCCCCTCTTTTACCCCACATATCACATGAAACGATAATTTAGATGTACTTAGCATAAAATCTATCTCAACTCTGATTCTCACACTTATGTTTTAATTAATTGTGTATGAGCTACCTGAGGGTTTGATTGGTTGCTGTGTAGTGTAGATTCATTCTGATTTGTCTCTTCAGACACATGCGGGAGATACAGGCCTTACATGCTCGGCAGAAGGAAGAGATCGATGGCCTTTTCACTCGGCTTGGCAAAACCCCACCTGCTCAGGTTACCTCCCTGATCGGGTCAATAGGTAGTCAAAGGAGAAGACCCCCAAAGAACAAGAGCAGCAAGCAAAGCCGCAAGAGCCCCCTACAACCAGACTCCGGTACTGCAACTAACTATTGCCACAGTTCCCGCACAGAGATTTCAGTATTACAGCATAAGCCACTTCGTTAGCCTGTCATCCAGTAAAAAAAGAACTCTGCAACAGTCAAAGTCATTCTAATTCAATTGTAAATTCTAGAATGTAACTTATTGTGTGATTTGTCATGTAGCACAAGGGTGTGCCCATCTTCTCTGTGTTACCTGTGCCAAGTTGACTGTGGTGTTTGCACAGGTTTGGTATCAGCACAGGGTCCCGCCTCAGGGGAAACCCTGAACCTACCTCACCCCTCCACTGGGGACCTGAGCTCCACTGCACCCAGCCGGTGTGCCCCTCCAGTAGGTAAGCCCCCACCCCCAAAACCCATCTGATAATCATTCTCTCACCCGGGATAGGGGTAGGGATAGTGTCTAAATAATGCATATGAAATGTCTCTCTCTCTCTCTCTCTCTGTCAGGGGTGAGCGATAGCACAGCGACGAGTGACCCGGGCCAGAGCCAGAACTCGTCCCGAAAGGGCACCTTCACCGATGACCTGCACCAGCTGGTGGATAACTGGGCCCGGGACGCCATCAGCTTGTCCCAGATCAAAAGGGCCCCCAAGCACCTGTCCCACCTGCAGCCAGCCCGCGATGTAAGAGTGCGCCGTCTTTCTGAGCTCCCTCTGAGGTACACTCAACACCATGAACACCTGTGACTCAAATGATCTGTACAGCATCACTGAGGTCATGAGAGCAGAAAGTAGTGGAACTGATATGTTTTATCGTGCACATGCAATTAGTATTGGGTTTAAGGTGTATAATTTAAGATGTTTAAGATGTACAATTAACTATAAACTGTGTGTATAAATAACTGTGCCATACAAAGAAAAGTACACATTCTTTTCTTTTCTAGGTTATTATCAAAAATCTAAACGATGAAAGCCACAAAATATCACTATAAATTTGCCATGCAGTCTGATAATGCAATTAAATGTGTTTACTTTTTTTACAGGTTTTCAAATTTGGATATTAATCAATACAAATATTCAGTCAGCATTATGCCTCTATGTAATTTAGTTTTGACTGGTAGAAAAGAGGAGCTTCCAAAAATGTAGAAATAAGGCTGCATTTCTCATTTTAGCTATACATGATTTCAGTAAATTATATCATACCTGTGTCCTCAAAATATGTGTGGTATGCAAACTGCATACAAATTGGCAGGTCTATAACCTGGGACACAGGTACATGCTGTGAAGAGCACACAGGCTGAATCTGGCTCTCTCCTCTCTGGATGCAGTTCACAGGTCTGACCAGCATGGGGCGCAAGTTCTCAGCTCCAGCACAGCTGTCCTCCAGTGGCTACACCCAGCCTGCCTCATTTGGAGTTCAGAAGGGACCCCTGTACCCCGTGGCGCAGTATGGGAACGCCCCCATCCCTTACACCGCCCAGTGGGCTGGCCCCACTGCACATGCCCAGACGGGCCTGCTGGCCAACGCCCCGCCCTCAAACCCCAGCCCCCTCCAGGGCCTCCAAATGGGCCCCCTGCACAAGTCTGCCAGCAACCCGGGACCCAACATGCGGCCCACGTAGTGAAGGGCCCCACCCCTACCCACTAGTCATGGACCACTGGGACTGGTAAAAGCCTGTACAGGCCTGCAGTTTTTATAAAGCACTCACTGAGGTGATTTACAGTGGTAAATCGTATTTACATGTTAAATATGTTGTGATTATGACACTCATCAAAAGCCTGAAATGCAGGTCGATGTGTTTCTGTATGGACCTGTATTTAGCCACCAGTTTTTGATGTTGAAACACAGATTTTTAATATGAACTGTTGACAGACAACATTAGTTAAATAATGGAGTTTAAATCAGTGAGTAGAACAGATAATTACATAAGTTAGCGAACCTCTGTAAGTTAATGGAATGTCTTCGGTAAGCTCTTTCCTTATTACCCAGCTTATTGAAGACACATATTTTTCTATTTGTTGTTCTGTATATAAATTCAAATGTGAAAGTGTCTTGCAAATCCTACTCTTAATTTTAAGTCTAAACCAGTTTCCCTTCAGTGAAATTAAATAAATATAATTATGTAATGAAATATAATTTTCCATATTTCTTATTTAATAATACAATTAAATAATATTTAGATATTGGTTTTTTTTAGGTAGAGTACATTTCTGTAGTCGTAATATATAAAAGTCTACTTCATTTTGAATCTAGTCCAAAATGGGGTCCTTAAAGGTGTCCAATAGGGTCCACAGCAAAATGAAAAAAAGATATAAAAAAATTCTATTTTGAATGTACTGAGTAATACATATTTCATAATATTGTGAGCACAATAATTATTAAATATCTATATTGTACTAAATGACGCTGAGTCTTGTATAAACCCATAGTTTCATGCCTGCATGTACTGGTGTGTTAAATAGCTATTACATTGAGATTTGTATTAGTTAAATATTTCAAAAGTGAACCATTTGGGGGTTCATCTGTCACAGGGTGGCCATTTTAGAAGGGCCTGTTGATGAGATGTTGTGGGCACCCCTGCCATACAGGACAACATGGCAGCACAGTTGAACAGCACCACAGGATGGCAGTTCTCTAATGTTTTCACTTTTATCAGGCAAAATGCAGTCAACAAAAACAAGAAGGATATTGGGTATGTAACCCAAATAAAAGCCAAACTCAGGTGTGTCAGCATGTGAACTGGAGGAGATAAGTGTTCATGGCTGCCCCTTCCTACGTTTGCAGGAGACTAAACTTCCACTGAGTTCAGGGTGGGAAAAATAACAGAAAACTTATTTGATTGCAAGAGCAGAAAATACTCTTTCATTTGCAGTTCAAGTTCAATCAAATGTTGCACTATTCAACTATTTTTGCAGTAAGCATAATACCTATGAATGACAGTACATTTTTAACAACTGCATACAAAACGTTCTCGTAATGCAGAGTTCACTTCTCAGCTGATAATGTCCATGGAATTATAATATTAATATTTCTTACACAATGTTTGGTTCTTTATTATTAATTATTCTCATTATTATTAACTAATAAGCTCTGCTCTCTTCAGTAAATACAACTTGTTGCAAAAAAACACACACATTCATGATATGACCTAAAGCTACGTACAAAAACCACATAAGAACTAAGCTCCTGGCTGTCTCATGCACGTATCATAAATCCAGGTCATGTCAGAGCAGGTGACTGAGAGAAGATGGGTGTCCCGTCTGTGCTTGCAGCTTCCGGCAGGATCAGGAGCCTCAGAACTCAGCGTGGAACGGATAATCTTTGTGCTTCACAGCCCTGAGGAAAGTCAAAAGTGTTCCTTTTTATCTGCTTGGATGGTGTAAATGTGCCCTGTCATCAAGACACCTGGAATGCATGTAACTCTATGACTGGGCTGTCTTAAAAACACTGAATTTCAGGGTGTCGCATACCCCTGTAGTCCAGCACCAAACAGCTAGGAGTTATACGTGACAGCAAATGATTGGCCATAGCACTGCATTGGAAGGAACGGTTCAAGTTAGCAGCTTCGTCCCTGCCTCATCCTGCAAGAGTGACCCCTCTGGTTGTGTCAGGTTTGCAGTCTAACTGCACAGCTTAACTGGTCGACCGAGGCTGTAAATTAGGGGTGTGGTCCAGAGGATTGTGGTGTTCAAAACCAGAACTGCCCATCCTTTTGGGGTAGTACACCTTTTCTGGTCATTAAAATACTGGTGTTATCAGAACCTCTGGACCAGCTGGGTCAAACTCACCAGGTCATTGGACAGACTCTCCAGTTTCTGTTGAAACCCAAGATGGTCTTCATATCCTCCTCACTCAGTTCAAAGTCAAACACCTGGAGGATGGGCAGAACACTTGTATGACAGCAAAACACATCCAGAACTGCGATACACACCAAGACCAGAGATACACACACACACACACACACACACAGCAGAGATACACAAGTAGAAATCAGATACACACACTCAGAATCGATACACTCACCTTTAGAACGTTGACTCCCAATCCAAGGAAAAATGATTACAGATGTAGAACTCTACTGACTGGGAAACGCCTGCTTCATGTACGGTCCACACTATTGATTATGTGGATGTTTGCGTGAGTGACATTTCAGTTGAAATTTCCTGTTTCTTTTCGGAGGAGGATGTGGATATGTTCTGATGGATATGATGTTCAGGAAATAACACTAACCAAAAACCACAGAGTAGTGTTCTTCCCCGTTATCACTTCCCAGTGTAGCAGGTTACCTGGAAATTCTCCTGGATGCGGTGAGGCGTGATGGATTTGGGAATGACGATCACATTCCTCTGGATGTGAAAGCGGATCAGGATCTGGTGGAGAGGCCAGTGAAATCCATCAATGAATTTATCGATTTTTCAATCAATCAATCAATGAAACAGAAAGGCTCCCATTGTCTGTACCTGAGCAGTGGTCTTGTGGTACTTCTCAGCAATGACCTTGATATTGGGATCGTCCAGGAGAGAAGGCTCATCCGCTTTGGCCCTGAGAACCGGAAAGAAGCGGGAGAAAGAGGCCCCCTTTAACCCCAAACATGCGGCAGAAAGCATGAGTCACTGTTACCCCCACAATGGAGAATGAGACCCAGCCTTCTACACTGAGGTGGGTCAGTGTCCCCTCCTCACCATGGTCTATCTGGGGACCCCAGCGGGCTGTACGCTGTCACACTGACGCCTTTGGAGTGACAGTAGTTTATCAGCTTCTCCTGGGTCAGGTAAGGGTGACATTCAATCTGTAGGGAGGACTCAGTGTCACCCTTATGCATTAGACATGCAGTCCCACAAGCATATGTTAACTAGAAAAACATTTATACATTAAGCAGACACTATTACTTAAAGCAATGTACACAGCTTACATTTTCTTGTCATATGGTCAGTTAGTGTTACAAAATATTGACTGAACTTGTTCTGCATTATTATCTTGCTAAAGGATGCAATGACAGTGCCCCAACAAGGACCTGAACCTGCAACCTCATGCTTACAAGCCCACTTTCCAAACCATTGTAGCCACATTAATAAAAACTCCACTGCTGGCCTAGTCTACAAAAATAAATTTTCCAGAAGTTTAGATGAAACTGGATAATGTATTCAATCAGAAGATACCTGATTGTTGGCAGGTTTATGTTTGAGGCCTGGTTTGTTTAGTAAAGCCTCCATTTGCTCACGGTTGAAGTTAGAGATTCCGATGGCCTTAACCATTCCAGCATCCACCAGCTCCTCCATTCCCTGGGAAATAAGTGTAACAACAATCAACTCAAACTCTTACACTGACTCACAGACACTGACTCATCCAGAGTCATGCGTCTGGGTCACTGTCTGAGGAGTCCCTCATTGTCTGTGTCATGGATATAGTCTTGTGTTGTTTGAGTCATAGGCTGCCTCACCCTGAGACGTGTCTGATTGGCACTGAGTCATTTGTGTGAATCACACTGAGTGAGTCACTGTATATGAGTCGTGTCTGAATCATCGGCAGCCTCACCCTGAGTCACAGGTCTAAAGCCTACTCTCTGAGTCATGCTGTGTGAGTCACACTGAATGAGCCACTCTGTTCAAGTCATGTGTCAGAGTCATCGGCTGCCTCACCAGGAGTCATGGGTCTGTGTTATGCTACATTAGTTGCGCTTATATGAGTCATGGGCCCTGTCAGTGTTTGAGTCACAGACACCACATCCTGCTGTCTGAGTGTAATTTCCTTAATTACACACCTCCCAGCTGTCCAGGAAATTGGTGTTATCAGAAATTGTTAACCCTTCACTGTCCAGAGGCAAGAGTTCAGTTCCAGCCTGCAACAGAACACCAACACAGTAAATTAGAACTAAAATTACTCCTCATCCTTTCACTCATTCATTCACAAATGAATGGCCATGCAGCCTGTTTTCACCCATTCATCATTCTGTTTTCACAGACCAAGAAAGAAACAAGATAAGCTTTGGCTAACTTATCCACATGAACACAGGCATGCTCTAATGGATTCCTGCTTACATTTTATAATGGCTTGCGGCAGCACTTAGACTTTCATTATATGCTTTTCACTTTTATGGTGAATTGAAATTGCAAGGGAAAGAGGCTGCTTAACCCATACAGCACAGCCTCTGAATGCCAGTTCTCAGGTACTGTCCTCTCACCTTAAAGCCCATTGGCCAGTGAACCAGATACAGATCCAAATAGTCCAGTTTAAGGTCAGTGAGGGTCTTCTGACAGGCAGCTTTCACCATAGACTTGTCATGGAAGGTGCACCATAGCTGCAGAGCAGGGCTGTTGTCAGTAAGGCCTTCAACTGGGATATCTCTGTCACACTCACATACTTGTTTACGAGGTTTAACCAGCTTATTTAAATTGTCCTCTGGGCTAGCCTATTTGTTGAAATAATTAAGACAAAATACATTTTTACCCTTAAAAGCTACAGCTACTTTTATTCCTTTTCAAAATTCCAATCTGTGTTGAAACATGAATTTGTCCAGCAAGACCATGGAAAGGTGTAAAGATCTCAGGTGCTCCACCAAGTAACTCAAGTCCGAACCTTGCTGACCACAAACAGATCCCCTCGGGTCACCACTCCTTCTTTGATCATGGCTTGGATACCGTCTCCCACTTCAGCTTCATTCTGGTAGACAAATGCGCCATCAATGTGCCGATATCCTGCTGCAATGGCTGCCTTCACCGCCTCCGTCACTTTCCCTGGTGGGGACTGTCATGCAAAAAGGAGGAAGGATTTCACTTTATGGGACTTTTTAAGTCCCACTGCGCAAAAGCTAGCAGTCTGACTTTTTGAGAATCGATGGACTTACATGTACGATTCTGTGCTACACATTTGGAGGAAAAAGTACGAGTATGAGAGAGAGTTATATTTATATAATATTATTTTTATGTATTCATTTCAACTGCTTCTTTGTTAAATTGTGAATTTTGTAGCGCCAAAATGGGAAAACTTGAAGGCAAACGTTTATCGCAAATTTCTGTATTGAATAGGTCGCAAACTATACACTGTACAGCAAATGGACACTAGTTTGGTGCTGCGTATAAGGCGTTATTTAAATCAGCTATATATTTTGGGTTCCCTTGTCCATTCAAGTGCTTTTACAATTGTCCCACTGACCCCAGCTTTAAAATGTCCACTCTTCAACGTTTCAATGACATCTCCAAAAACGTACTTGTACCAACACGCAGATTTTTTAAAACGAACGAGAAAAAAACGAACTGCTTCCGAATTAATGTTAAAAAAAGCATGCAAACCTCAGAATTATTGGGCGCTCTAAGAACCCTCTTCGAGTTATTTTAGAATGCAAGTTCAGCTACGGTTACAGTTATAACCTGCTGCTGCAGCAGACATTCCTGAATCAGTCCGAACACTTTCGGACTCAGAAACAAACCAACCTTCCAAGTTCCGAGACCAATAATTGGCATGCTTGCCCCGGTATTCAACTTGACGCACGTGGCCATTGTCAGGTTATGTGAAAATAATATTAAGCTTCGTGTTGCTCTTGTGTATTTATAAGTCCACAGACTCCTCGACCAGGCTTGCGATATCATATTTCAACCCACTCGGCCTGACTAGTGGCGATAGCAGCTGTGCGCTCTATGCAGTTGTCATGCAAGAAGCTCCATGTGAAAGTAAAACGTAAAACTTTATCATCACATTAAAGAAATCTCTCTTGATATTTAGCAACGAGATATTATTGAGTAAACATATGAACATGAAAATATGAATATTTCGTTTTAATTCCACCACAAGAAAGAAGGCCTATATTTCAGGCACGAATTATATACATTTGTAATAAGGCATACAGAATGATACTTTAAATACTTCGCCTTTAAAGAATGCAGCAGATTCCCAAAATCAGGGAACACATTCTGAAATTATACGATTTGCTCAACACAGAATACATATATAAAAAGAAAAAAATGCGTTCCTTGTAAGAGTTTATGTTCATTACATTGATGTGAATTCGTGAATGCTTGCTATATGTTAGAACATACCGTTGACAGCAATGCTCTGTACTATGTATGAAAAGTAGCTATGTACCGTGAGTAGGCACAGAAAAATACAGCTTATTCCTACCTTTTGTTTTTAGCCCTATTTATCATATGTTATGACCTGACAGTGACTTGCTATCACAGTTCCTCCCTCACAGGAGTAGAACGTGTCCCTTGACCATTCCTACCACAAGGGGGAACTATTTGGTGAAATTTAGAAATGCGCAGTGAATTTCAGGAGAATGCGCAGATCAACGGCTTGAGTGCATCAGCTGAGAAAGCATGTTTTGCACCATGGAATTATTGGAGCGCCATTGATGAGAAAGGAAGGCACTCTCTATAAGTTTTACTCTTAAATTCTTGTGACCTCAGCAGGGGTATATGGTATGGTATAACTGCCAATGTTTTAACACCCTGTAAAGAGAAAAATGTTGTAAGTAGCTGGGTCTAAGGCCACAAAGAAAATGGACAAGTGCCGCAGCTCTGTGTCCTGCAGCTATTGGTGAGGCAATGATATTGGTTGAGCCACAGCAAGATAAAATATGGGGTAAATAAGTTAATTTTAGTCCATCACTCTGTAGCGACCTCTGGCTGAACTGACTCCTCGCATTTTCTGCCATTTAATTCATTCCTTGTGGACCTTCTATCTGCAGGTGATGTCCAACCGTTTTAAGCAGAAAAAGGCCCAATTTTTGGGGGTTTGGTTTTTCTCACTTTTTTTCAAGTCCGCGGCTAAGGTTTTTTTCAGCATTGGGCTGAACTGACTGGTCGCGTTTTCTACCATTAAATCCATTCCTTTTCACTCGTTCTTTTGGACCTACTGTCTGCAGGTGATGTCCAACCATTCTGAGTAGAAAAAGGCCCAATTTTTAGGGGTCCGATTTTTCACTCATTTTTCAGGTCCGTGGCTTACGTTTTTTTCAGCAATACACTGAACTGACTGCTCGCATTTCTACCATTTAATCCATTCCTTTTGACTCGTTCTTTTGTACCTACTGTCTGCAGATGATGCCCAACCATTCTGAGCAGAAAAAGGCCCATTTCTTAGGTCCGCGGCTTACGTTTTTTTCAGCATTGCGCTGAACTGACTGCTCGCGTTTTCTACCATTTAATCCATTCCTTTTCACTTGTTCTTTTGTACCGACTGTCTGCAGGTGATGTCCAACCATTCTGAGCAGAAAAAGGCCCAATTTGTAGAGGTCCGATTTTTCACTCCATTTTTTTTTTCAGGTCCGCTGACTGCTTACGTTTTTTCCTTTTGACTTTCAGGAGCATTGCGCTGAACTGACTGCTCGCGTTTTCTACCATTTAATCCATTCCTTTTGACTCGTTCTTTTGTACCTACTGTCTGCAGGTGATGTCCAACCATTCTGAGCAGAAAAAGGCCCAATTTTTAGAGGTCCGATTTTTCACCCATTTTTCAGGTCCGCGGCTTACGTTTTTTCAGCATTGCGCTGAACTGACTGCTCTCGTTTTCTACCATTTAATCCATTCCTTTTGACTCGTTCTTTTGTACCTACTGTCTGCAGGTGATGTCCAACCATTCTGAGCACAAAAAGGCCCAATTTTTAGAGGTCCGATTTTTCACCCATTTTTCAGGTCCGCGGCTTATGTTTTTTTCAGCATTGCGCTGAACTGACTGCTCTCGTTTTCTACCATTTAATCCATTCCTTTTGACTCGTTCTTTTGTACCTACTGTCTGCAGGTTATGCCCAACCATTCTGAGGAGAAAAAGGCCCAATTTTTAGGGGTTCGATTTTTCACCCATTTTTCAGGTCCGCGGCTTACGTTTTTTTCAGCATTGCGCTGAACTGACTGCTCTCGTTTTCTACCATTTAATCCATTCCTTTTGACTCGTTCTTTTGTACCTACTGTCTGCAGGTTATGCCCAACCATTCTGAGGAGAAAAAGGCCCAATTTTTAGGGGTTCGATTTTTCACCCATTTTTCAGGTCCGCGGCTTACGTTTTTTTCAGCATTGCGCTGAACTGACTGCTCGCGTTTTCTACCATTTAATCCATTCCTTTTGACTCGTTCTTTTGTACCTACTGTCTGCAGGTTATGCCCAACCATTCTGAGCAGAAAAAGGCCCAATTTTTAGGGGTTCGATTTTCACCCATTTTTCAGGTCCGCGGCTTACGTTTTTTTCAGCATTGCGCTGAACTGACTGCTCTCGTTTTCTACCATTTAATCCATTCCTTTTGACTCGTTCTTTTGTACCTACTGTCTGCAGGTTATGCCCAACCTTTCTGAGGAGAAAAAGGCCCAATTTTTAGGGGTTCGATTTTTCACCCATTTTTCAGGTCCGCGGCTTACGTTTTTTTCAGCATTGCGCTGAACTGACTGCTCGCGTTTTCTACCATTTAATCCATTCCTTTTGACTCGTTCTTTTCTACCTACTGTCTGCAGGTTATGCCCAACCATTCTGAGCAGAAAAAGGCCCAATTTTTAGGGGTTCGATTTTCACCCATTTTTCAGGTCCGCGGCTTACGTTTTTTTCAGCATTGCGCTGAACTGACTGCTCGTTTTTCTACCATTTAATCCATTCCT
>CM040765.1:8203185-8219791 GCA_022829145.1 Albula goreensis
ACTCGTTCTTTTGTACCTACTGTCTGCAGGTGATGCCCAACCATTCTGAGCAGAAAAAGGCCCAATTTTTAGGGGTCCGATTTTTCACCCATTTTTCAGGTCCGCGGCTTACGTTTTTTTCAGCATTGGGCTGAACTGACTGCTCGCGTTTTCTACCATTTAATCCATTCCTTTTCACTCGTTCTTTTGTACCTACTGTCTGCAGGTGATGCCCAACCATTCTGAGCAGAAAAAGGCCCAATTTTTAGGGGTCCGATTTTTCACCCATTTTTCAGGTCCGCGGCTTACGTTTTTTTCAGCATTGGGCTGAACTGACTGCTCGCGTTTTCTACCATTTAATCCATTCCTTTTGACTCGTTCTTCTTTTGTACCTACTGTCTGCAGGTGGTGCCCAACCATTCTGAGCAGAAAAAGGCCCAATTTTTAGGGGTCCGATTTTTCACCCATTTTTCAGGTCCGCGGCTTACGTTTTTTTCAGCATTGGGCTGAACTGACTGCTCGCGTTTTTCTACCATTTAATCCATTCCTTTTGACTCGTTCTTTTGTACCTACTGTCTGCAGGTGATGCCCAACCATTCTGAGCAGAAAAAGGCCCAATTTTTAGGGGTCCGATTTTTCACCCATTTTTCAGGTCCGCGGCTTACGTTTTTTTCAGCATTGGGCTGAACTGACTGCTCGTTTTTTCCATTTAATCCATTCCTTTTGACTCGTTCTTTTGTACCTACTGTCTGCAGGTGATGCCCAACCATTCTGAGCAGAAAAAGGCCCAATTTTTAGGGTCCGATTTTTCACCCATTTTTCAGGTCCGCGGCTTACGTTTTTTTCAGCATTGGGCTGAACTGACTGCTCGCGCGTTTTCTACCATTTAATCCATTCCTTTTCACTCGTTCTTTTTTGTACCTACTGTCTGCAGGTGATGCCCAACCATTCTGAGCAGAAAAAGGCCCAATTTTTAGGGGTCTTTTTCACCCATTTTTCAGGTCCGCGGCTTACGTTTTTTCAGCATTGGGCTGAACTGACTGCTCGCGCGTTTTCTACCATTTAATCCATTCCTTTTCACTCGTTCTTTTGTACCTACTGTCTGCAGGTGATGCCCAACCATTCTGAGCAGAAAAAGGCCCAATTTTTAGGGGTCCGATTTTTCACCCATTTTTCAGGTCCGCGGCTTACGTTTTTTCAGCATTGGGCTGAACTGACTGCTCGCGTTTTCTACCATTTAATCCATTCCTTTTCACTCGTTCTTTTGTACCTACTGTCTGCAGGTGATGCCCAACCATTCTGAGCAGAAAAAGGCCCAATTTTTTGGGGTCCGATTTTTCACCCATTTTTCAGGTCCGCGGCTTACGTTTTTTTCAGCATTGGGCTGAACTGACTGCTCGCGTTTTCCATTTAATCCATTCCTTTTGACTCGTTCTTTTGTACCTACTGTCTGCAGGTGGTGCCCAACCATTCTGAGCAGAAAAAGGCCCAATTTTTTAGGGGTCCGATTTTTCACCCATTTTTCAGGTCCGCGGCTTTACGTTTTTTCAGCATTGGGCTGAACTGACTGCTGAACTGACTGCTCGCGTTTTCTACCATTTAATCCATTCCTTTTGACTCGTTCTTTTGTACCTACTGTCTGCAGGTGATGCCCAACCATTCTGAGCAGAAAAAGGCCCAATTTTTAGGGGTCCGATTTTTCACCCATTTTTCAGGTCCGCGGCTTACGTTTTTTTCAGCATTGGGCTGAACTGACTGCTCTCGTTTTCTACCATTTAATCCATTCCTTTTCACTCGTTCTTTTGTACCTACTGTCTGCAGGTGATGCCCAACCATTCTGAGCAGAAAAAGGCCCAATTTTTAGGGGTCCGATTTTTCACCCATTTTTCAGGTCCGCGGCTTACGTTTTTTTCAGCATTGGGCTGAACTGACTGCTCGCGTTTTCTACCATTTAATCCATTCCTTTTCACTCGTTCTTTTGTACCTACTGTCTGCAGGTGATGCCCAACCATTCTGAGCAGAAAAAGGCCCAATTTTTAGGGGTCCGATTTTTCACCCATTTTTTTTCAGGTCCGCTGGCTTACGTTTTTTTCAGCATTGGGCTGAACTGACTGACTGCTCGCGTTTTCTACCATTTAATCCATTCCTTTTGACTCGTTTTTTGTACCTACTGTCTGCAGGTGATGCCCAACCATTCTGAGCAGAAAAAGGGCCCAATTTTTAGGGTCCGATTTTTCCCATTTTTCAGGTCCGGCTTACGTTTTTTTTCAGCATTGGGCTGAACTGACTGCTCGCGTTTTCTACCATTTAATCCATTCCTTTTGACTCGTTCTTTTGTACCTACTGTCTGCAGGTGATGCCCAACCATTCTGAGCAGAAAAAGGCCCAATTTTTAGGGGTCCGATTTTTCACCCATTTTTCAGGTCCGCGGCTTACGTTTTTTCAGCATTGGGCTGAACTGACTGCTCGCGTTTTCTACCATTTAATCCATTCCTTTTGACTCGTTCTTTTGTACCTACTGTCTGCAGGTGATGCCCAACCATTCTGAGCAGAAAAAGGCCCAATTTTTAGGGGTCCGATTTTTCACCCATTTTTCAGGTCCGCGGCTTTCTACCACGTTTTTTCAGCATTGGGCTGAACTGACTGCTCGCGTTTTCTACCATTTAATCCATTCCTTTTCACTCGTTCTTTTGTACCTACTGTCTGCAGGTGATGCCCAACCATTCTGAGCAGAAAAAGGCCCAATTTTTAGGGGTCCGATTTTTCACCCATTTTTCAGGTCCGCGGCTTACGTTTTTTCAGCATTGGGCTGAACTGACTGCTCGCGTTTTCTACCATTTAATCCATTCCTTTTGACTCGTTCTTTTGTACCTACTGTCTGCAGGTGGTGCCCAACCATTCTGAGCAGAAAAAGGCCCAATTTTTAGGGGTCCGATTTTTCACCCATTTTTCAGGTCCGCGGCTTACGTTTTTTCAGCATTGGGCTGAACTGACTGCTCGCGTTTTCTACCATTTAATCCATTCCTTTTTGACTCGTTCTTTTGTACCTACTGTCTGCAGGTGATGCCCAACCATTCTGAGCAGAAAAAGGCCCAATTTTTAGGGGTCCGATTTTTCACCCATTTTTCAGGTCCGCGGCTTACGTTTTTTTTTCAGCATTGGGCTGAACTGACTGCTCGCGTTTTCTTTCTACCATTTAATCCATTCCTTTTGACTCGTTCTTTTGTACCTACTGTCTGCAGGTGATGCCCAACCATTCTGAGCAGAAAAAGGCCCAATTTTTTGGGGTCCGATTTTTCACCCATTTTTCAGGTCCGCGGCTTACGTTTTTTTCAGCATTGGGCTGAACTGACTGCTTTTTCAGCGTTTTTCTACCATTTAATCCATTCCTTTTCACTCGTTCTTTTGTACCTACTGTCTGCAGGTGATGCCCAACCATTCTGAGCAGAAAAAGGCCCAATTTTTAGGGGTCCGATTTTTCACCCATTTTTCAGGTCCGCGGCTTACGTTTTTTTCAGCATTGGGCTGAACTGACTGCTCGCGTTTTCTACCATTTAATCCATTCCTTTTGACTCGTTCTTTTTTGTACCTACTGTCTGCAGGTGATGCCCAACCATTCTGAGCAGAAAAGGCCCAATTTTTAGGGGTCCGATTTTTCACCCATTTTTCAGGTCCGCGGCTTACGTTTTTTCAGCATTGGGCTGAACTGACTGCTCGCGTTTTCTACCATTTAATCCATTCCTTTTCACTTTGACTTTTTGTACCTACTGTCTGCAGGTGGTGCCCAACCATTCTGAGCAGAAAAAGGCCCAATTTTTAGGGGTCCGATTTTTCACCCATTTTTCAGGTCCGCGGCTTACGTTTTTTTCAGCATTGGGCTGAACTGACTGCTCGCGTTTTCTACCATTTAATCCATTCCTTTTGACTCGTTCTTTTGTACCTACTGTCTGCAGGTGATGCCCAACCATTCTGAGCAGAAAAAGGCCCAATTTTTAGGGGTCCGATTTTTCACCCATTTTTCAGGTCCGCTTTACGTTTTTTTTTTCAGCATTGGGCTGAACTGACTGCTCGCGTTTTCTACCATTTAATCCATTCCTTTTGACTCGTTCTTTTACCTACTGTCTGCAGGTGATGCCCAACCATTCTGAGCAGAAAAAGGCCCAATTTTTAGGGTCCGATTTTTCACCCATTTTTCAGGTCCGCGGCTTACGTTTTTTTCAGCATTGGGCTGAACTGACTGCTCGCGTTTTCTACCATTTAATCCATTCCTTTTCACTCGTTCTTTTGTACCTACTGTCTGCAGGTGATGCCCAACCATTCTGAGCAGAAAAAGCCCAATTTTTAGGGGTCCGATTTTTCACCCATTTTTCAGGTCCGCGGCTTACGTTTTTTTTTCAGCATTGGGCTGAACTGACTGCTCGCTGTTTTTTCTACCATTTAATCCATTCCTTTTGACTCGTTCTTTTGTACCTACTGTCTGCAGGTGATGCCCAACCATTCTGAGCAGAAAAAGGCCCAATTTTTAGGGGTCCGATTTTTCACCCATTTTTCAGGTCCGCGCTTACGTTTTTTCAGCATTGGGCTGAACTGACTGCTTTTTTCTACCATTTAATCCATTCCTTTTCACTCGTTCTTTTTACCTACTGTCTGCAGGTGGTGCCCAACCATTCTGAGCAGAAAAAGGCCCAATTTTTAGGGGTCCGATTTTTCACCCATTTTTCAGGTCCGCGGCTTACGTTTTTTCAGCATTGGGCTGAACTGACTGCTCGCGTTTTCTACCATTTAATCCATTCCTTTTGACTCGTTCTTTTGTACCTACTGTCTGCAGGTGATGCCCAACCATTCTGAGCAGAAAAAGGCCCAATTTTTAGGGGTCCGATTTTTCACCCATTTTTCAGGTCCGCGGCTTACGTTTTTTTCAGCATTGGGCTGAACTGACTGCTCGCGTTTTCTACCATTTAATCCATTCCTTTTGACTCGTTCTTTTGTACCTACTGTCTGCAGGTGATGCCCAACCATTCTGAGCAGAAAAAGGCCCAATTTTTAGGGGTCCGATTTTTCACCCATTTTTCAGGTCCGCGGCTTACGTTTTTTTCAGCATTGGGCTGAACTGACTGCTCGCGTTTTTCTACCATTTAATCCATTCCTTTTCACTCGTTCTTTTGTACCTACTGTCTGCAGGTGATGCCCAACCATTCTGAGCAGAAAAAGGCCCAATTTTTAGGGGTCCGATTTTTCACCCATTTTTCAGGTCCGCGGCTTACGTTTTTTTCAGCATTGGGCTGAACTGACTGCTCGCGTTTTCTACCATTTAATCCATTCCTTTTGACTCGTTCTTTTGTACCTACTGTCTGCAGGTGATGCCCAACCATTCTGAGCAGAAAAAGGCCCAATTTTTAGGGGTCCGATTTTTCACCCATTTTTCAGGTCCGCGGCTTACGTTTTTTTTCAGCATTGGGCTGAACTGACTGCTCGCGTTTTCTACCATTTAATCCATTCCTTTTCACTCGTTCTTTTGTACCTACTGTCTGCAGGTGGTGCCCAACCATTCTGAGCAGAAAAAGGCCCAATTTTTAGGGGTCCGATTTTTCACCCATTTTTCAGGTCCGCGGCTTACGTTTTTTTCAGCATTGGGCTGAACTGACTGCTCGCGTTTTTTCTACCATTTAATCCATTCCTTTTCACTCGTTCTTTTGTACCTACTGTCTGCAGGTGATGCCCAACCATTCTGAGCAGAAAAAGGCCCAATTTTTAGGGGTCCGATTTTTCACCCATTTTTCAGGTCCGCGGCTTACGTTTTTTTTTTCAGCATTGGGCTGAACTGACTGCTCGTTTTTACCATTTAATCCATTCCTTTTGACTCGTTCTTTTGTACCTACTGTCTGCAGGTGATGCCCAACCATTCTGAGCAGAAAAAGGCCCAATTTTTAGGGGTCCGATTTTTCACCCATTTTTCAGGTCCGCGGCTTACGTTTTTTTCAGCATTGGGCTGAACTGACTGCTCGCGTTTTCTACCATTTAATCCATTCCTTTTGACTCGTTCTTTTGTACCTACTGTCTGCAGGTGATGCCCAACCATTCTGAGCAGAAAAAGGCCCAATTTTTAGGGGTCCGATTTTTCACCCATTTTTCAGGTCCGCGGCTTACGTTTTTTCAGCATTGGGCTGAACTGACTGCTCGCGTTTTCTACCATTTAATCCATTCCTTACTCGTTCTTTTTTTGTACCTACTGTCTGCAGGTGATGCCCAACCATTCTGAGCAGAAAAAGGCCCAATTTTTAGGGGTCCGATTTTTCACCCATTTTTCAGGTCCGCGGCTTACGTTTTTTCAGCATTGGGCTGAACTGACTGCTGACGCGTTTTTCTACCATTTAATCCATTCCTTTTCGTTCTTTTGTACCTACTGTCTGCAGGTGATGCCCAACCATTCTGAGCAGAAAAAGGCCCAATTTTTAGGGGTCCGATTTTTCACCCATTTTCAGGTCCGCGGCTTACGTTTTTTTCAGCATTGGGCTGAACTGACTGCTCGCGTTTTCTACCATTTAATCCATTCCTTTGACTCGTTCTTTTGTACCTACTGTCTGCAGGTGATGCCCAACCATTCTGAGCAGAAAAAGGCCCAATTTTTAGGGGTCCGATTTTTCACCCATTTTTCAGGTCCGCGGCTTACGTTTTTTTCAGCATTGGGCTGAACTGACTGCTCGCGTTTTCTACCATTTAATCCATTCCTTTTCACTCGTTCTTTTGTACCTACTGTCTGCAGGTGATGCCCAACCATTCTGAGCAGAAAAAGGCCCAATTTTTTAGGGTCCGATTTTTCACCCATTTTTCAGGTCCGCGGCTTACGTTTTTTTTCAGCATTGGGCTGAACTGACTGCTCGCGTTTTCTACCATTTAATCCATTCCTTTTGACTCGTTCTTTTGTACCTACTGTCTGCAGGTGATGCCCAACCATTCTGAGCAGAAAAAGGCCCAATTTTTAGGGGTCCGATTTTTCACCCATTTTTCAGGTCCGCGGCTTACGTTTTTTTCAGCATTGTTTTTTCAGCATTGGGCTGAACTGACTGCTCGCGTTCTTTTTCTTTAACCATTTAATCCATTCCTTTTCACTCGTTCTTTTGTACCTACTGTCTGCAGGTGATGCCCAACCATTCTGAGCAGAAAAAGCCCAATTTTTAGGGGTCCGATTTTTCACCCATTTTTCAGGTCCGCGGCTTACGTTTTTTCAGCATTGGGCTGAACTGACTGCTCGCGTTTTCTACCATTTAATCCATTCCTTTTCACTCGTTCTTTTGTACCTACTGTCTGCAGGTGATGCCCAACCATTCTGAGCAGAAAAAGGCCCAATTTTTAGGGGTCCGATTTTTCACCCATTTTTCAGGTCCGCGGGTGATTACGTTTTTTCAGCATTGGGCTGAACTGACTGCTCGCGTTTTCTACCATTTAATCCATTCCTTTTGACTCGTTCTTTTGTACCTACTGTCTGCAGGTGATGCCCAACCATTCTGAGCAGAAAAAGGCCCAATTTTTGGGGTCCGATTTTTCACCCATTTTTCAGGTCCGCGGCTTACGTTTTTTCAGCATTGGGCTGAACTGACTGCTCGCGTTTTCTACCATTTAATCCATTCCTTTTGACTCGTTCTTTTGTACCTACTGTCTGCAGGTGATGCCCAACCATTCTGAGCAGAAAAAGGCCCAATTTTTAGGGGTCCGATTTTTCACCCATTTTTCAGGTCCGCGGCTTACGTTTTTTTCAGCATTGGGCTGAACTGACTGCTCGCGTTTTCTACCATTTAATCCATTCCTTTTGACTCGTTCTTTTGTACCTACTGTCTGCAGGTGGTGCCCAACCATTCTGAGCAGAAAAAGGCCCAATTTTTAGGGGTCCGATTTTTCACCCATTTTTCAGGTCCGCGGCTTACGTTTTTTTCAGCATTGGGCTGAACTGACTGCTCGCGCGTTTTCTACCATTTAATCCATTCCTTTTGACTCGTTCTTTTGTACCTACTGTCTGCAGGTGATGCCCAACCATTCTGAGCAGAAAAAGGCCCAATTTTTAGGGGTCCGATTTTTCCCATTTTTCAGGTCCGCGGCTTACGTTTTTTTTTTCAGCATTGGGCTGAACTGACTGCTCGCGTTTTACCATTTAATCCATTCCTTTTGACTCGTTCTTTTGTACCTACTGTCTGCAGGTGGTGCCCAACCATTCTGAGCAGAAAAAGGCCCAATTTTTAGGGGTCCGATTTTTCACCCATTTTTCAGGTCCGCGGCTTACGTTTTTTCAGCATTGGGCTGAACTGACTGCTCGCGTTCCATTTAATCCATTCCTTTTGACTCGTTCTTTTGTACCTACTGTCTGCAGGTGATGTGCCCAACCATTCTGAGCAGAAAAAGGCCCAATTTTTAGGGTCCCAATTTTTAGGGGTCCGATTTTTCACCCATTTTTCAGGTCCGCTTTTTGGGCTGAACTGACTGACTCGCGTTTTCTACCATTTAATCCATTCCTTTTGACTCGTTCTTTTGTACCTACTGTCTGCAGGTGATGCCCAACCATTCTGAGCAGAAAAAGGCCCAATTTTTAGGGGTCCGATTTTTCACCCATTTTTCAGGTCCGCGGCTTACGTTTTTTCAGCATTTGGGCTGAACTGACTGCTCGCGTTTTCTACCATTTAATCCATTCCTTTTCACTCGTTCTTTTGTACCTACTGTCTGCAGGTGATGCCCAACCATTCTGAGCAGAAAAAGGCCCAATTTTTAGGGGTCCGATTTTTCACCCATTTTTCAGGTCCGCTGCTTACGTTTTTTCAGCATTGGGCTGAACTGACTGCTCGCGTTTTTTACCATTTAATCCATTCCTTTTGACTCGTTCTTTTGTACCTACTGTCTGCAGGTGGTGCCCAACCATTCTGAGCAGAAAAAGGCCCAATTTTTAGGGGTCCGATTTTTCACCCATTTTTCAGGTCCGCGGCTTACGTTTTTTCAGCATTGGGCTGAACTGACTGCTCGCGTTTTCTACCATTTAATCCATTCCTTTTGACTCGTTCTTTTTTACCTACTGTCTGCAGGTGGTGCCCAACCATTCTGAGCAGAAAAAGGCCCAATTTTTAGGGTCCGATTTTTCACCCATTTTTCAGGTCCGCGGCTTTTTTTTTTTCAGCATTGGGCTGAACTGACTGCTCGCGTTTTCTACCATTTAATCCATTCCTTTTGACTCGTTCTTTTGTACCTACTGTCTGCAGGTGATGCCCAACCATTCTGAGCAGAAAAAGGCCCAATTTTTAGGGGTCCGATTTTTCACCCATTTTTCAGGTCCGCGGCTTACGTTTTTTTCAGCATTGGGCTGAACTGACTGCTGCTTCGTTTTCTACCATTTAATCCATTCCTTTTGACTCGTTCTTTTTTACCTACTGTCTGCAGGTGATGCCCAACCATTCTGAGCAGAAAAAGGCCCAATTTTTAGGGGGTCCGATTTTTCACCCATTTTTCAGGTCCGCTTACGTTTTTTTTTCAGCATTGGGCTGAACTGACTGCTCGCGTTTTCTACCATTTAATCCATTCCTTTTGACTCGTTCTTTTTTGTACTGTCTGCAGGTGATGCCCAACCATTCTGAGCAGAAAAAGGCCCAATTTTTAGGGTCCGATTTTTCACCCATTTTTCAGGTCCGCGGCTTACGTTTTTTCAGCATTGGGCTGAACTGACTGCTCGCGTTTTCTACCATTTAATCCATTCCTTTTGACTCGTTCTTTTTTTTGTACCTACTGTCTGCAGGTGGTGCCCAACCATTCTGAGCAGAAAAAGGCCCAATTTTTAGGGGTCCGATTTTTCACCCATTTTTCAGGTCCGCGGCTTACGTTTTTTCAGCATTGGGCTGAACTGCTGCTCGCGTTTTCTACCATTTAATCCATTCCTTTTCTCGTTCTTTTGTACCTACTGTCTGCAGGTGATGCCCAACCATTCTGAGCAGAAAAAGGCCCAATTTTTAGGGGTCCGATTTTTCACCCATTTTTCAGGTCCGCGGCTTACGTTTTTTTCAGCATTGGGCTGAACTGACTGCTCGCGTTTTCTACCATTTAATCCATTCCTTTTGACTCGTTCTTTTGTACCTACTGTCTGCAGGTGATGCCCAACCATTCTGAGCAGAAAAAGGCCCAATTTTTAGGGTCCGATTTTTCACCACCCATTTTTCAGGTCCGCGGCTTACGTTTTTTTCAGCATTGGGCTGAACTGACTGCTCGCGTTTTTCTATTTTAATCCATTCCTTTTCACTCGTTCTTTTGTACCTACTGTCTGCAGGTGATGCCCAACCATTCTGAGCAGAAAAAGGCCCAATTTTTAGGGGTCCGATTTTTCACCCATTTTTCAGGTCCGCGGCTTACGTTTTTTCAGCATTGCATTGGCTGAACTGACTGCTCGCGTTTTCTACCATTTAATCCATTCCTTTTGACTCGTTCTTTTGTACCTACTGTCTGCAGGTGATGCCCAACCATTCTGAGCAGAAAAAGGCCCAATTTTTAGGGTCCGATTTTTCACCCATTTTTCAGGTCCGCGGCTTACGTTTTTTCAGCATTGCATTGCTGAACTGACTGCTCGCGTTTTCTTTTTCTACCATTTAATCCATTCCTTTTCACTCGTTCTTTTGTACCTACTGTCTGCAGGTGATGCCCAACCATTCTGAGCAGAAAAAGGCCCAATTTTTAGGGGTCCGATTTTTCACCCATTTTTCAGGTCCGCGGCTTACGTTTTTTTCAGCATTGGGCTGAACTGACTGCTCGCGTTTTCTACCATTTAATCCATTCCTTTTGACTCACTCTTCTTTTTGTACCTACTGTCTGCAGGTGATGCCCAACCATTCTGAGCAGAAAAAGGCCCAATTTTTAGGGGTCCGATTTTTCACCCATTTTTCAGGTCCGCGGCTTACGTTTTTTTCAGCATTGGGCTGAAGACTGCTCGCGTTTTCTACCATTTAATCCATTCCTTTTGACTCGTTCTTTTGTACCTACTGTCTGCAGGTGATGCCCAACCATTCTGAGCAGAAAAAGGCCCAATTTTTAGGGGTCCGATTTTTCACCCATTTTTCAGGTCCGCGGCTTACGTTTTTTTTTTTCAGCATTGTGCTGAACTGACTGCTCGCGTTTTCTACCATTTAATCCATTCCTTTTGACTCGTTCTTTTGTACCTACTGTCTGCAGGTGATGCCCAACCATTCTGAGCAGAAAAAGGCCCAATTTTTAGGGGTCCGATTTTTCACCCATTTTTCAGGTCCGCGGCTTACGTTTTTTTCAGCATTGGGCTGAACTGACTGCTCGCGTTTTCTACCATTTAATCCATTCCTTTTGACTCGTTCTTTTGTACCTACTGTCTGCAGGTGATGCCCAACCATTCTGAGCAGAAAAAGGCCCAATTTTTAGGGGTCCGATTTTTCACCCATTTTTCAGGTCCGCGGCTTTACGTTTTTTTTTCATTGCTGAAACTGACTGCTCGCGTTTTCTACCATTTAATCCATTCCTTTTGACTCGTTCTTTTGTACCTACTGTCTGCAGGTGATGCCCAACCATTCTGAGCAGAAAAAGGCCCAATTTTTAGGGGTCCGATTTTTCACCCATTTTTCAGGTCCGCGACTTTACGTTTTTTCAGCATTGGGCTGAACTGACTGCTCGCGTTTTCTACCATTTAATCCATTCCTTTTGACTCGTTCTTTTGTACCTACTGTCTGCAGGTGATGCCCAAACCATTCTGAGCAGAAAAAGGCCCAATTTTTAGGGGTCCGATTTTTTCACCCATTTTTCAGGTCCGCGGCTTACGTTTTTTTCAGCATTGGGCTGAACTGACTGCTCTTTTTCGTTTTTCTACCATTTAATCCATTCCTTTTGACTCGTTCTTTTGTACCTACTGTCTGCAGGTGATGCCCAACCATTCTGAGCAGAAAAAGGCCCAATTTTTAGGGGTCCGATTTTTCACCCATTTTTCAGGTCCGCGACTTCTTACGTTTTTTTCAGCATTGGGCTGAACTGACTGCTCGCGTTTTCTACCATTTAATCCATTCCTTTTGACTCGTTCTTTTGTACCTACTGTCTGCAGGTGATGCCCAACCATTCTGAGCAGAAAAAGCCCAATTTTTAGGGGTCCGATTTTTCACCCATTTTTCAGGTCCGCGGCTTACGTTTTTTTCAGCATTGGGCTGAACTGACTGCTCGCGTTTTTCTACCATTTAATCCATTCCTTTTGACTCTTTTTTACCTACTGTCTGCAGGTGATGCCCAACCATTCTGAGCAGAAAAAGGCCCAATTTTTAGGGGTCCGATTTTTCACCCATTTTTCAGGTCCGCGGCTTTTTTTTTTTCAGCATTGGGCTGAACTGACTGCTCTGACTGCGTTTTCTACCATTTAATCCATTCCTTTTGACTCGTTCTTTTGTACCTACTGTCTGCAGGTGATGCCCAACCATTCTGAGCAGAAAAAGGCCCAATTTTTAGGGGTCCGATTTTTCACCCATTTTTCAGGTCCGCGGCTTACTTTTTTCAGCATTGGGCTGAACTGACTGCTCGCGTTTTCTACCATTTAATCCATTCCTTTTCACTCGTTCTTTTGTACCTACTGTCTGCAGGTGATGCCCAACCATTCTGAGCAGAAAAAGCCCAATTTTTAGGGGTCCGATTTTTCACCCATTTTTCAGGTCCGCGGCTTACGTTTTTTTCAGCATTGGGCTGAACTGACTGCTCGCGTTTTCTACCATTTAATCCATTCCTTTTGACTCGTTCTTTTGTACCTACTGTCTGCAGGTGATGCCCAACCATTCTGAGCAGAAAAAGGCCCAATTTTTAGGGGTCCGATTTTTCACCCATTTTTCAGGTCCGCGGCTTACGTTTTTTCAGCATTGGGCTGAACTGACTGCTCGCGTTTTCTACCATTTAATCCATTCCTTTTGACTCGTTCTTTTGTACCTACTGTCTGCAGGTGGTGCCCAACCATTCTGAGCAGAAAAAGGCCCAATTTTTAGGGGTCCGATTTTTCACCCATTTTTCAGGTCCGGGCTTACGTTTTTTTCAGCATTGGGCTGAACTGACTGCTCGCGTTTTTCATTTAATCCATTCCTTTTGACTCGTTCTTTTGTACCTACTGTCTGCAGGTGATGCCCAACCATTCTGAGCAGAAAAAGGCCCAATTTTTAGGGGTCCGATTTTTCACCCATTTTTCAGGTCCGCGGCTTACGTTTTTTCAGCATTGGGCTGAACTGACTGCTCGCGTTTTCTACCATTTAATCCATTCCTTTTGACTCGTTCTTTTACCTACTGTCTGCAGGTGATGCCCAACCATTCTGAGCAGAAAAAGGCCCAATTTTTAGGGGTCCGATTTTTCACCCATTTTTCAGGTCCGCGGCTTACGTTTTTTTTCAGCATTGGGCTGAACTGACTGCTCGCGTTTTCTACCATTTAATCCATTCCTTTTGACTCGTTCTTTTGTACCTACTGTCTGCAGGTGATGCCCAACCATTCTGAGCAGAAAAAGGCCCAATTTTTAGGGGTCCGATTTTTCACCCATTTTTCAGGTCCGCGGGTTTTTTCAGCATTTGAACTGACGTTTTTTTTTTTCATTTGGGCTGAACTGACTGCTCGCGTTTTCCATTTAATCCATTCCTTTTCACTCGTTCTTTTGTACCTACTGTCTGCAGGTGATGCCCAACCATTCTGAGCAGAAAAAAAAGGCCCAATTTTTAGGGGTCCGATTTTTCACCCATTTTTCAGGTCCGCGGCTTACGTTTTTTTCAGCATTGGGCTGAACTGACTGCTCGCGTTTTCTACCATTTAATCCATTCCTTTTGACTCGTTCTTTTGTACCTACTGTCTGCAGGTGATGCCCAACCATTCTGAGCAGAAAAAGGCCCAATTAATCCAGCATTGGGCTGAACTGACTTTTTTTTGACTCGTTCTTTTTTGTACCTACTGTCTGCAGGTGATGCCCAACCATTCTGAGCAGAAAAAGGCCCAATTTTTAGGGGTCCGATTTTTCACCCATTTTTCAGGTCCGCGGCTTTACGTTTTTTTTCAGCATTGGGCTGAACTGACTGCTCGCGTTTTCTACCATTTAATCCATTCCTTTTGACTCGTTCTTTTGTACCTACTGTCTGCAGGTGATGCCCAACCATTCTGAGCAGAAAAAGGCCCAATTTTTAGGGGTCCGATTTTTCACCCATTTTTCAGGTCCGCGGCTTACGTTTTTTCTTTTTCAGCATTGGGCTGAACTGACTGCTCGTTTTCTACCATTTAATCCATTCCTTTTTACTTCCTTTCTTTTTTTGTACCTACTGTCTGCAGGTGATGCCCAACCATTCTGAGCAGAAAAAGGCCCAATTTTTAGGGGTCCGATTTTTCACCCATTTTTCAGGTCCGCGGCTTACGTTTTTTCAGCATTGGGCTGAACTGACTGCTCGCGTTTTCATTTAATCCATTCCTTTTCTCCTTTTGACTCGTTCTTTTACCTACTGTCTGCAGGTGATGCCCAACCATTCTGAGCAGAAAAAGGCCCAATTTTTAGGGGTCCGATTTTTCACCCATTTTTCAGGTCCGCGGCTTACGTTTTTTTTTTCAGCATTGGGCTGAACTGACTGCTCGTTTTCTACCATTTAATCCATTCCTTTTGACTCGTTCTTTTACCTACTGTCTGCAGGTGGTGCCCAACCATTCTGAGCAGAAAAAGGCCCAATTTTTAGGGTCCGATTTTTCACCCATTTTTCAGGTCCGCGGCTTTTTCACGTTTTTTTTTCAGCATTGGGCTGAACTGACTGCTCGCGTTTTTCTACCATTTAATCCATTCCTTTTCACTCGTTCTTTTACCTACTGTGTCTGCAGGTGATGCCCAACCATTCTGAGCAGAAAAAGGCCCAATTTTTAGGGGTCCGATTTTTCACCCATTTTTCAGGTCCGCGGCTTACGTTTTTTCAGCATTGGGCTGAACTGACTGCTCGCGTTTTCTACCATTTAATCCATTCCTTTTGACTCGTTCTTTTGTACCTACTGTCTGCAGGTGATGCCCAACCATTCTGAGCAGAAAAAGGCCAATTTTTTTAGGTCCGATTTTTCACCCATTTTTCAGGTCCGCGGCTTACGTTTTTTTCAGCATTGGGCTGAACTGACTGCTCGCGTTTTCTACCATTTAATCCATTCCTTTTCACTCGTTTTTTGTACCTACTGTCTGCAGGTGATGCCCAACCATTCTGAGCAGAAAAAGGCCCAATTTTTAGGGGTCCGATTTTTCACCCATTTTTCAGGTCCGCGGCTTACGTTTTTTTCAGCATTGGGCTGAACTGACTGCTCGCGTTTTCTACCATTTAATCCATTCCTTTTGACTCGTTCTTTTGTACCTACTGTCTGCAGGTGATGCCCAACCATTCTGAGCAGAAAAAGGCCCAATTTTTAGGGGTCCGATTTTTCACCCATTTTTCAGGTCCGCGGCTTACGTTTTTTCAGCATTGGGCTGAACTGACTGCTCGCGTTTTCTACCATTTAATCCATTCCTTTTCACTCGTTTTTTACCTACTGTCTGCAGGTGATGCCCAACCATTCTGAGCAGAAAAAGGCCCAATTTTTAGGGGTCCGATTTTTCACCCATTTTTCAGGTCCGCGGCTTACGTTTTTTCAGCATTGGGCTGAACTGACTGCTCGCGTTTTCTACCATTTAATCCATTCCTTTTGACTCGTTCTTTTGTACCTACTGTCTGCAGGTGATGCCCAACCATTCTGAGCAGAAAAAGGCCCAATTTTTAGGGTCCGATTTTTCACCCATTTTTCAGGTCCGCGGCTTACGTTTTTTTCAGCATTGGGCTGAACTGACTGCTCGCGTTTTCTACCATTTAATCCATTCCTTTTGACTCGTTCTTTTGTACCTACTGTCTGCAGGTGATGCCCAACCATTCTGAGCAGAAAAAGCCCAATTTTTAGGGGTCCGATTTTTCACCCATTTTTCAGGTCCGCGGCTTTTCACGTTTTTTCAGCATTGGGCTGAACTGACTGCTCGCGTTTTCTACCATTTAATCCATTCCTTTTGACTCGTTCTTTTTACCTACTGTCTGTCTGCAGGTGATGCCCAACCATTCTGAGCAGAAAAAGGCCCAATTTTTAGGGGTCCGATTTTTCACCCATTTTTCAGGTCCGCGGCTTACGTTTTTTTTTTCAGCATTGGGCTGAACTGACTGCTCGCGTTTTCTTTTCCATTTAATCCATTCCTTTTCTCTTCTTCTTTTGTACCTACTGTCTGCAGGTGATGCCCAACCATTCTGAGCAGAAAAAGCCCAATTTTTAGGGGTCCGATTTTTCACCCATTTTTCAGGTCCGCGGCTTACGTTTTTTTCAGCATTGGGCTGAACTGACTGCTCGCGTTTTCTACCATTTAATCCATTCCTTTTGACTCGTTCTTTTGTACCTACTGTCTGCAGGTGATGCCCAACCATTCTGAGCAGAAAAAGGCCCAATTTTTAGGGGTCCGATTTTTCACCCATTTTTCAGGTCCGCGGCTTACGTTTTTTTTTCAGCATTGGGCTGAACTGACTGCTCGCGTTTTCTACCATTTAATCCATTCCTTTTGACTCGTTCTTTTGTACCTACTGTCTGCAGGTGATGCCCAACCATTCTG